>CAXITT010000838.1:270461-303301 GCA_964033795.1 Lymnaea stagnalis | reverse complement strand
CCAATATCATAGAAAAGTTAGCGAAGCCCTGGCATGGGGCCTTCAAACCCTTTCAACATTAAAAAGCCTGCTAGAACTTAAAACATTATGAATTGTTGTGGGGGGGGGGGGTTGAATAGTTCTAGAACTAAAAGTTGGGGAGAGGTTAAGGGAGACTGGGAGAAAAGGGAGAGATGAGAGAAGTTGGCAGAGGACAGCCAAGTATTTTGTATAGATATCAGATGATGGGAAAATATGGTCGGGGCGCTAAGGGGCCGTCCATAAAGTACGTCACGCTCCAGACGGGGGGTAGGGGGTGTAAGAAAGTGTAACAGTTTGTGACACGGGGGAGGGTGGGTCAGACCATGTGTGACGTCACACATTTTTTTTTTTTTAAATTAGATTTCCAATTCATTTTTTTTAAGCAGAATTTAATATCTTTAAGAATAATTTTCAAAAACTTTGTGAAGCATTCGAATTAGTTTTATGTGAAATGCGTATCTCCTGAATGTGTTGTTCACGATTCTTCTCGCTAGTATGCTGTTGCGAGCCTTGCTTTCGTCATGCATGATGTATTATTATTTCTATGTTGTCCGCTGCATAATTATGTCACTGTCCTTTTTATTATTTAATCACTGGGTGAGGTCAAGTTTCGCTAATCTATTTTGAATCCTGTGTAAAAAGATTGCATAATCGGAAGATTATCTAAAACTTGACTTCACCTATTATTGTAAACGAAAAAGCAGCAGATAAATGATGTGTATTTTATAATAATTGTCTAGTCTAATTTTTGCAATTTTTGTTTTCAAATTCAATCTAGATTGAGTTACCGCTTCAATAAATAACTGTGACAACTGTTGGCAATTAACTATTAAAGTCATTTTAATAATTTGATAGTTCTTTTAAGTGGAAATTTTATATTTTGATACAGTTTAACAGTGAAGTGTGTTTTAGATTAAATTTTAATTAGGTGCTATTAAAAAAAAATTGTTTCGAAAGTGTGACGCACTTGGGGGGTGGTGTGTCCGTGATTTGTGACAGTTGTTGACAGGGGGGAAGGGGGGAGGTTAAAAAATGGTCAAAAATAGCGTGACGTAATATATGGACGGTCCCCTAAGGGTGGAAAACAAAATGGAGTGGAGTGAGGGAAGAGGAGAGCAAAAGGTTAAGAATATATTTAGGAGGATAAATGGGAGATATTAGAAGTTACGTTTAGGTGAAAGATGTCCTGGGTATGGATATAATATAAATATACATATATATATGAGAGAGAGAGAGTGAGAGAGAGAGAGAGTAGTGTTTTCGGAGGATTAGATGAAGATAATGTGGTAGAGGTGTGTAGAGGGAATGAGGGTAGTTCTTTGAATTAAGGTTTTAACTTGTTTAAGTCATAATTTTTCTTGAGACAAGCATCCTCTGGCGTTTACACACACACACAAAAATGTTACGATGAAAATTTTGTTGAGCACGGAGTCATTGTTTTTTTTTTTCAACATTGGGCAGAAAAGATTCATTGCAAACATACACCATCCGTCGTTGTGGATTCTGTTTACCCCAAACAGTAACCGGAAGCGCCACAAGCACGTTTCTTACATCCAAATCAACAACAACAACTAAAATAATAATATAATTTTCTACCACCGCCACATACATTTTTTCAATTTTAAAAAAAGTTGAAATATTCATTCCAGAAATAGTTTTGAAATGTTTTGATCATATGTTTTCTTATTGTCAGTAAACTGGACGGAATGGGTTTCCCTGTAGTTGCTGGTTGTCTAACAAAGGCTGGTAGCGAGTCTCTCGGCAAATCCTGCTCGAGTCGGCTGAAGACACTGACTGTTGACGTCACAGACAGTGACAGCATCCGAGCAGCTTACGAAGCTGTGAAGAAGGCCCTCCCTGATGACACATGTAAGATATGAGTGTGTGGGGAAATTGTGATAAAGATTGGTGTGATTTAATATGATACAATTTCATAATTTATCTAGTAATGTGAGCAATGGGGAGAATGCCAAATGATAGAGGAGTGAAGAGGACGCATCACCAAAACCCAAGAGGAAAACGGCTGAAAAGCAGATGGATGGATAATATCGAAAAAGACCAACAGATACTGGGAATCCAAGCATGGAAAAGAAAATCGGTAGCTAGATCTGAGTGGAAAGAAGTAGTGAGGTGGGCCAAAGCCCTACATTGGCTGTAGCGCCACACGGATGGATGGTGTGAGAAATGAGAACAAGCGCTGAGTGGCACACACACATGGTTAGTTGTTCTTGCAACTAAAACAAGTAAAAAAAAAAAACTGTTCTTGAATATCTCTTTCAAAGCAGATGAAAATTTTAAAAGTAGCCCTCATTAACTCTAAATTTATTGCAATGAAATTCGTTATATTTAAAAGAAAAAAAAACAAAAAAACTAAGCTTGACTTTCTTAATGTGGTAAAAGGGGAAGCAGTTGTATTTTCTGAAAATGCAACGCTTTTTTTTCAGGGTTCTGTGTGAATTTTAGACACATAAAATATTTCATTGTGACTGAGAAATTAAGAGAAAATAACAATATCGAGTATTCAAAACCTAGAAGTTAATTGTAATTATCCCTGGTTTGAGTATCGTATTATTTGTTCTTGTAGTGTCATTTGGTATCGTCTTTTGTTGTGTACTGTTTTAGAACGAGCCCTACACTGAAATAAGAGATTAATTTCTCCATAATGTAACAGTACGTAACATTGGCGCAAATAAAGAATGTGATGCTACCGCTAAGTTTTTCCCATCTTTGCATACAAAATTTTTTTTTCCATGAAAAACTAAAATTGTGTAATAGAGGGTTAATAAATTTTATTATGTTAATTGTAATGAATTACAAAACCAAAAAGTAAACAAAAAAAATGAAATTATTGACTCACAGAGTAGTGTTAGGTTTGTACCGGTACAATGTTGAAGAAAACACAATGTGCAAAAAAAGGGGGCAATGGTGAAAAGAAATCTACAAAAACACCTTAAATAAATCCCTCGTCTCGTAGCAAAGATAGCATACGCTTCCAATAGCTTTCGTGTTAAATGATAGCCCAAAAATCTCTTATTGGTCTCCTTTTATAGAGTGTTTTAATTATCTTTCTAGAACGGTCTTCTACATTTTTTCCTTTCCCGTCTTCTCCAACTTTTTCTACGGAATTCTAAGGATACAGACTTTGTATTTTATTTAGTTCTAAACAATGTCAAGAGCGACTATTTTTGGCTAGCCACACCCTAAATGTAGTTCCGAGCTTTGTGTCAGCTAGAGTTCATTCACGGGGAAAGATGCCGTAAACACGTAGTCTACATAACAGCGCATGTCAGCTAAATTATACCGAGAAAAGTAGGAAGTTGGCAGTCAATAATTTATAGTGCCCATGTAAAAATTTAATTAGGCCCGAGAAAATTTAAACTTCGACATAAACCTCATTCTCCCCGCCCCCACCCACCCATTTTAAAAAAAACAACAACAACAAACAAACAGGGGCAGTGCTTTCTGAATAAAATTAATGATTTACATTAAAAATTAACTTTTGTTAGAAATTGATTAAATCATGTGATCGAGTGTATGGATAGTAATTGGATAAAATTGGTCGGGAACAAAAATTGTGCTTTGAACAACTGCTGAGGATTTCGGAGTGAATCATTAAGAAAAGAAAACAGCCTTTGTTATTCAAGAAAAAAAAAAACACACAAAATTAAAAAAAGATATACATGGAAATTATATTCCTATAAATCCAATTCACGTTATAAAAATGAAAATAATGAAAGAATGTCAGTCTTGGTCGTCTGTTTTTTTTAAAAAAGATAATATTGAAAGAATATCTGTCTTGGTCATCCGTTTTAAGTATGAACTTTCATTTCTCCAACATCAATCATTGCTATGAATGTATGATTTTGAAACAAACTATTTAACTCGTCGCATCTGTCTCAAGGTCTGTGGGCTGTTGTGAACAATGCCGGAGTAACGGGGCGACTGACCGTGTCCGAGATGTGCACCAAGAAAGATTTCATCGACGCGTGCAACGTCAACCTGTTCGGCCCGATAGAAGTAGCCAGGACTTTCATGCCCCTCCTGAGAAAGTCTAAAGGCAGAGTGGTCAATATGGTCAGCGTGATGGGCCGGTGTCCAGCGGTGAGCAGTCCGTACTCCGTCTCCAAGTTCGGCTTGGAGGCGTACTCCGACGTCCTGCGCAGAGAGGTGTCCAGATTTGGTGTCAAGGTCATCGTTATAGAACCCGGATTTTTCAAGACCACCATATTCAACCGAGAAGCGCTGCAAGCCAGCACGAGAAAGACGTTCGAGCAGTCCAGCAGTGAGGTCCAGGCGGCCTACGGCCATGACTATGTCGAAAAGATGTCATCACTTCTCGACGGAGTAATGGACTCGTTGTCCCCACACACGTACAAGGTTGTCAATGCTTATGTCGACGCGATAACCGCAAAGTATCCTAGGGCCAGGTACCTGGTAGGCTATGATGCCAAGTTCCTGTTTGTTCCTATTTATCATTTGCCAGAGTGGCTGATGGATTGGCTAATTGAATTTAAATCCAGGAAACTAATCCAGAAAACTACTTCATAAAACTAATCCAGAAAACGCAATGAAAAAGAAAACACATGAAAATAACTTACACAACTAATCTAATGTCAAATCGACCACGTCTATTGTAACATTGACCTTGTCTATTAATAACACCGACCGTGTCAAATGTAACACCGACCACTTCTATTGTAACATTGACCTTGTGTAATATGATACCAACCGTGTCTATAGTAACACCGACCTTGCCTATTCGCGAATCAGGGAAATGCTACTTTTCTCAAATGGACCTTGATCAAAGATTATGTCCAATGAACAGCAATCAAAGGATAACGTAATAAAAGAGGAATGTCGTCAGCATTATTTGATCGCTAAATTATCTTCCCGGCATCTTCATTCCGTAGTTCTCTACTATGCACACATCGTTCTATAATGTACATTTTGATCTATAACAAAGCAATTCTAGATGTACACGTGATTCCAATCCACACCTCGTTCTATAATAAATCATTGAAACATGTACGTCTGATTCCAATGCTGACATCGTTCTATGATAAATCATTGCGAGATGTATACATTATTCCAACGCAAACACTGCATATCATGTAAAGATTATAACGATTATATTCAGTAACATGTTTCTGTGTTCTTGCTATGATCAAAACTGTAACTCAAACTTGAGTTCACCTGTTAAAAAAGAAAACTATTTAAAAAATCATAGTTTTCTTTGTATTTTTTTCTCTTACTTTGAGGATGGACGGACTTGTAATTAGAGGATGGATATTGACTTGTAATAAAAGGAGAGTAATTGACTTGTAATTAGAGGATGGATATTGACTTGTAATAAGAGGATGGTAATTGACTTGTAATTAGAGGATGGATATTGACTTGTAATAAAAGGAGAGTAATTGACTTGTAATTAGAGGATGAATATTGCCTTGTAATAAGAGGATGGTACTTGACTTGTAATTTGAGGATGGATATTGACTTGTAATAAGAGGATGGTACTTGACTTGTAATTTGAGGATGGATATTGACTTGTAATAAGAGGATGGTAATTGACTTGTAATTAGAGGATGGATATTGACTTGTAATAAGAGGATGGTACTTGACTTGTAATTTGAGGATGGATATTGACTTGTAATTAGAGGATGTATATTGACTTGTAATAAGAGGATGGATATTGACTTGTAATAAGAGGATGGATATTGACTTGTAATAAAAGGAGAGTAATTGACTTGTAATTGGAGGATGGATATTGACTTGTAATAAAAGGATGGTACTTGACTTGTAATTAGAGATGGATATTGACTTGTAATAAAAGGAGAGTAATTGACTTGTAATTAGAGGATAGATATTGACTTGTAATAAGAGGATGGTAATTGACTTGTAATTAGAGGATGGATATTGACTTGTAATAAAAGGAGAGTAATTGACTTGTAATTAGAGGATGGATATTGACTTGTAATAAGAGGATGGTAATTGACTTGTAATTAGAGGATGGATATTGACTTGTAATAAAAGGAGAGTAATTGACTTGTAATTAGAGGATGAATATTGCCTTGTAATAAGAGGATGGTACTTGACTTGTAATTTGAGGATGGATATTGACTTGTAATAAGAGGATGGTACTTGACTTGTAATTTGAGGATGGATATTGACTTGTAATAAGAGAATGGTAATTGACTTGTAATAAAAGGAGAGTAATTGACTTGTAATTAGAGGATGGATATTGACTTGTAATAAGAGGATTGATATTGACTTGTAATAAGAGGATGGTAATTGACTTGTAATTAGAGGATGTATATTGACTTGTAATAAGAGGATGGATATTGACTTGTAATAAGAGGATGGATATTGACTTGTAATAAGAGGATGGTAATTGACTTGTAATTAGAGGATGTATATTGACTTGTAATAAGAGGATGGTAATTGACTTGTAATTAGAGGATGGATAATGACTTGTAATAAGAGGATGGTAATTGACTTGTAATTTGAGGATGGATATTGACTTGTAATAAGAGGATGGTACTTGACTTGTAATTAGAGGATGGATATTGACTTGTAATAAAAGGAGAGTAATTGACTTGTAATTAGAGGATGGATATTGACTTGTAATAAGAGGATGGTACTTGACTTGTAATTTGAGGATGGATATTGACTTGTAATAAGAGGATGGTACTTGACTTGTAATTTGAGGATGGATATTGACTTGTAATAAGAGGATGGTACTTGATTTGTAATTAGAGGATGGATATTGACTTGTAATAAAAGGAGAGTAATTGACTTGTAATTAGAGGATGGATATTGACTTGTAATAAGAGGATGGTACTTGACTTGTAATTTGAGGATGGATATTGACTTGTAATAAGAGGATGGTACTTGACTTGTAATTTGAGGATGGATATTGACTTGTAATAAGAGGATGGTAATGGACTTGTAATTTGAGGATGGATATTGACTTATAATAAGAGGATAGTAATGGACTTGTAATTTTAGGATGGATATTGACTTGTAATAAGAGCATGGATATTGACTTGTAATTCTTTATCAATTATTTTGGATTCTACTGTGCGCGCTGTATCTTGAGTGCAAGTATCTTGGATTAACAATCTTAGCGCCATGAGGCCTGTGACGTGGATGTAATGTATCTGTGACGTAGCGTTTAGACTTGTTGGAGTACGTGATATCGTTTGCTGTGAGTAGGGAGGTTGTGTTGGGTTCCTCTGTAGCTGATATGTATATATGTAAGTTATTGTAGGACCTTATGATACATAACGTTGAATTAAGTTTAAGTAGTTCATGAAATTTGACTTGTGTTCCGTTTAAATGTGTTATGACCACGACATTGACGGGAGGAACTCTATTATACGAGCTTATCACATGTGAAAACTAGACTTTAAATAATATGACTAGAATAAATGACCCGATGTTATCGGGATAATAATGGTAGGTCATATGCGATAATTTTTAACTGCCAATGCAAAAACTCATCCAAATTCATAACTTTAAAAATGTAATATTTACGTTTCTAACATCATTACGTTTTGAGAGGTATTTATCTGCTATATATTATAGGCCTACCCTACTCCTTTTCATGCTCCTTAACTACTATTTCCCCCTCTAAATATTACCTTCAATTACACATTCTAAATTATTACTAATTATATCACTTTTGTCACTAAAGAAGTTAATTGAAGGATAATTACTACGTAAGAGAAATACTTTAGATGAACCCCTTTTCGTGCCCTAGAATTACAACTTTTTTTTTTCTCTAAAAATTGTTTAAAAACCTTGCCTTAAATTTACATCAAAAACTCTATATACGATATAAAAATATTTTATATTATAGGAATTCGATATATATTGATATCTTCAGCAAAAATTTAAACACATTTTTGCCTTTTTAAAAAAATTATATATTATCAGAAAATCGTAAAACAAAGAATTAGTTTATCTAACGAAGAATCGTGAAACCGTTTTTCACGTCTATCACAGATTTGAGGGTTGTTGTTTTTTAAATTGTAAATGGTTAATCTCATAAAATACAAATCTCTTTACTTTTTGCAAAGTAAAAACAAAAATATTTTAATTTTTTGAAAGTAAATATTAACCCATCTCTATTTTTCAAAATTAATTTTTCAAGTGTGTAAAATGATTGGGTTTTGGTATTCATTGGTATACCTATATAAATGTACCCAAGATTTGTTAACGCCATTGATCTTCTTAATTGGTAAACATACGTATATTTGTAAAGAGAGAGAGAGTAGCATCTATTTTTTTCAAATATGTAATACCATAAGAGTTAACTATATTGTCATGCAGGTAATAATGTACACATCTTATTTCCTACCTCCGACATGTATTTACCCAAGAAAATTAATTATTTATCAAAATCATTCCTTTTTTGTATACGTATCTTGCGCTGCCTTAAGCAAAATGAACATAAGAAGAGAATGTAACATTTTTTTTTTTAAATGTAATAACATAGGATTTAAATATATTGTCATCCACGTGAAAATGTATACATCCTATTTCCTACCTCCGACATGTATTTACCCATGAAAATTAATTATTTATCAAATTCATTCTTTTACTTTGAGACGTATCTTGTGCTGCCCTGGGCAAAGTAACCAACCCCCACCCCCCAACCCAGATTTAAATAAATTTAGAAAAATCTTCTACCGGATTGTTTTATTTGATTTTATATTTATATCGCGCTGGTACCCATGTCCCTTTAGCATGCTCACTGAGCTCTGGTCCTCCGAAATTTATTGAAACAAAAAAGTTTTTAATTGTTTCAAAAATTTTTTTATCATTTACAATTCCCCTAAAAGATTGAGGCAAACTGCTCCATAATTTTGGCGCTATTGCTAAAATGAGCGAACTCCTTAAGACTGGTTTCTGTGTTCATCCACTCTAGGAACACTCAGTAAGTACTGTATGGAAGACCGCAGGCTCTTCAAGGGTAGGCTATATATTTATGAATCAGTTCCTTGAGATATGCTAGTGCTGAGCCATCCATGTAGCTGTATGCCAGGGACAGAATTTTGTAGTTAATGTAGTCCCTTCCATACCCAAACTAAAATAATTTGTACTTCATATGGTTCGTTCTCTTTTTTGTTTTAGTTATCAGTGGATTAGTCAGTGCAATTTGGCTATGGAGTTGTGCAGCATTGTTTGACTTAAACTGCAGTTTCTTTATAGAATTATATTTAAGGGTTAGTTTTTATAATTTTATAATTTTAATAAATGTATATTTTTGGAATAAAAAATGCAAACCTATTGTTGTTAATATACACAGGTGAAATGTGTGTGTTTTTTATTAACAATTAAAAAATCAATCAATTGTATTTATTAATTTTACTTTTAAGAATGGAAAATACATTATCAGTTTTGTCACTCGCAGTTAATTAAATTTAAAGAAACCTAAGAGTTTTGGCGAAATAGGCTATTCCCGCTATGACGTCATTTGCGAGATTATTTAGAACAAAATAATTTAACATTTTTTTTCGCAATATTAACAACGCACTAAAACAACCGATGCTTGGGTTTTCCCGATCAATGTGATTTAGGTATAATTCTTTGATCATGATTTTTAAATTTTTAAATATTGTTTCATAACTTTTAAACACATATAAAATGCTTAAAATGGTTCCTTAGTTGATACTTTAAATGTATTTGTAATTTATAATAATATTACTTAAACGTTTACTAAAATAAAAGTGGCTTTAAAATATTTTTTGCGCATGTAAATTTATTCGATTTCCGTAAAATAAGAAAAAGTAGCTATGATTGTTTTTAGGAATCCGAACGTACTTAAAAAGTATCTCCCTTTTGGCGTTATGCGAACCTAGCTCATTCTTATATATATATTATGGGTAACGACATTGTTTAATGCCGTGATTCAAACTGTTTATTTTTTTTTTTTGCTGGCATGCGTCCGTCACAATGTGACGATGGTGACGATTTCGCAGGACGAAATCCACAAGGCCTGGGATTATTCTTCTAGGACTTTTGCCTGGTTCCCAACAGCAAGTCGACTCGCTCCATGCCAAGGGAACATCATGTGGATTATACAGTTTCGCACAAGTGGCGTCGCAGGAGTTGTTGGAATGTTTCATTGTACCAAAGTTATCCACCTACGGGACTACAAGTCCTGGTTTGAATTCAGAGTTTCCTTCTCCTAGATGAGTTGCCAACCAAGGTTACCAAGTCCCATCCACCTCGTTTGGAACTGAACTCCAGACTACCCACTTGAGATTTGCTCAGTATAGACCATTCGACAAAACTGTAACTCAAACTTTTAATACCCGGTACACCAGTCTATTTTAAAATCAGTTTCTTCTGATCTGTTGTTTCGGACGGTGGCCCATTTAAATACTTTACAACCCTATTTTAGGTCACTCCCGGAAGCCTGTGAACCTGTGCATTAGCACATTGATTATAGCAGGATGTTTATGTCTTAAGCTACCTCTGTTATGTAGTGTTTCTACTGGTAAATTCGTGACGGATTTCAAAATAGAAATTGCGACCATGTAAATTCTGCAAAACTCATATCAATGTTAAGTTTCTATTTATTTTTATCTTCAGACAGACATATCCAACTTTTGCTTGATATGCTTATTATCTATCTCTCTCACTGGTTAGGAATAAAAAAAATAAGATACATAGTTAACATTTCGATATAAGCCTACAAAGTAAATAAAACACAGTATTCACAATAAAGTGTCTATGCTCAGAGAGTACTTGCTTTCGTCCATTGCTTTAAACTTTTAGATTTAATTTAATTAAGCCATTAAGGGAAGTAAATCTCGAATGTTCTTACTTCCCTTGAGATCAAACTTACATTACCAAATAACCGCCTCGTCGAACCTCTTCTTTATAACGTTAGGCGTTAAAACCCTGCTCTCGTGGCACTAGGTTCTGGTGGAACTCGGCTCTTGTGGCACTAGGTTCTGGTGGAACTCGGCTCTTGTGGCACTAGGTTCTGGTGGAACTCGGCTCTTGTGGCACTAGGTTCTGGTGGAACTCGGCTCTTGTGGCACTAGGTTCTTGTGGAACTTGGCTCTTGTGGCACTAGGTTCTGGTGGAACTCGGCTCTTGTGGCACTAGGTTCTGGTGGAACTCGGCTCTTGTGGCACTAGGTTCTGGTGGAACTTGGCTCTTGTGGCACTAGTTTCTGGTGGAGCTCGGCTCTTGTGGCACAGGTTCTGGTGGAACTCGGCTCTTGTGGCACTAGGTTCTGGTGGAACTTGGCTCTTGTGTCATTAGGTTCTGGTGGAACTCGGCTCGGGTTGTTGCCAATCTGGCGGTGGAACCCTGCTTTTGTATTTAACTTAGAAATGTCATGAAACAGTCTCCGAGCGATCTCTGTCAAATTCGCGATTCATTATTTGGTGTCACCAGGGTGTCAACCTTCCGTAAATTTACAAGCACTTGGTGTAAACATTACCTAAATAGATTTTACGCAATGGCCATAAAAAGTGAGACATACAATATATATATATATCTTTTTTTGTTGTACTTTTTAGCTTGATTTACACTTTTATACAAATAATGAGCAAAATACCATGGGATGAAATACAATGAGCTAACGCTTAAAAATAGGCTAATGTCTCGTGGTTCAATGGCATAGAATCATAATAATAGAGGCATAGGTAAATAATTTACATATTACATAGAGTCAACGAATATATTGGTATTTGATTTAGATAATACATAGAGGCATAGAAATATAATGATATTTAATTTACATAATACATAGAAGATAATACATAGAGGCATAGAAATAACATGATATTTAATGTAAATAATACATAGAGTCATTGAAACATAATTTTAATTGATTTAAAAAGAGAGTCGTAGAAATATGGTGGTGTTTGATTTACATCATACAAAGAGTCATAGAAATAACATGATATTTAATGTAAATAATACATAGAGTCATTGAAACATAATTTTAATTGATTTAAAAAGAGAGTCGTAGAAATATGGTGGTGTTTGAGTTACATCAAACAAAGAGTCATAGAAATAATAGTCGCGTTTTTATTACTTCTTTTTCTTCATATTTAAAAAAAAAACACAACTACTTGTCCTTAAACATTTTGCTTGTTCACAACACTTGTGGTCGCTCTGTGTCCTTACATTTATTGACTTGTCAACCCTTTTTGTAAACCCCCCCTCTCCTTTCTTTTGCTGT
This sequence comes from Lymnaea stagnalis, assembly GCA_964033795.1. Classification (NCBI taxonomy): domain Eukaryota; kingdom Metazoa; phylum Mollusca; class Gastropoda; family Lymnaeidae; genus Lymnaea; species Lymnaea stagnalis. Next base: position 291,072 of record CAXITT010000838.1, on the reverse strand, counting down.
GAGGACGCTGACCAGTTCGGCCCGACCCACACACCCCCCCCCCCCTTAACGCCACTGCACCAAACCCTCAGTTCTATAATCACGACATTAATTTCTTATTGCCTCTTTCAGTGCGCCATCTTAAAATCATCCAAAGTAAAAAAAAAAATCACTTAATAAATGCTCCGAAATCAACTGTTGAAAATGTCTTTAGTTTATTGAAAGGAAAATCCCTTCAAATCAAATCTGTAAAACGTTTCCAAAATACAATCAAAACGAGAAACACTCAAAATGACGAGCGATTCTTTGTTTATCATGAACATGCATGTCTGAAGACAACTGCATATTTTACATTAAAAAAAACACACTATTTATACTTTATTTACACGCTTAATAAAAATGAATGCAATATTACAATTAAGCTCACACAGCTTTTAAATGCGTATTTATTTTTTTTTAAATCCTTTATAAATCCTTTATATTATTATTATAAGTGGTTTTATATGGCGTTTTCCCCCCCAGCCTATTGCTGGGCTCACCACGGTGTACATACAATTTAAGAAACATTATCAAAAACTTAAAAAAATTAATTAACATACATTAATTAAATCAAACAAAACAAATGTATATTTAAAATTATTTCCATCTCAAGCCATGGACGACACTCAGTCAAGCCATGGACGACACTCAGTCAAGCCATGGACGACACTCAGTCAAGCCATGGACGACACTCAGTCAAGCCATGGACGACACTCAGTCAAGCCATGGACGACACTCAGTCAAGCCATGGACGACACCCAGTCAAGCCATGGGCGGAACCCAGTAGCATCGTTTTTCGGTCAGATGTGGGAAGCAGTCAGGATAGTAGACTTTAAAAAGAAGTGTTTTGAGTTTGGAATGCTGTGATGGTCTGGATATTGCGGATGTGTAATGGAAGAGAATTCCATTGTTTGGAGGCACAGAAAGAGAACGATCGTTCACTGTATGTTTTTGTACGAGCCTTGGGGAGAGAAAGAATGCGCGTGTCTGCGGAGGAGCGGAGCTGTCGAAGGGGTGAATAGACAGAGATAAGTTCGGTGAGATAGTCAGGGAAGGAATTCGAGAAAAAGTTGTGGCAAAGAACAGAGAGTATGTAGACAATCCGTGCTTGTACAGGGAACTAATGAAGAGAGTGGATTTATACATTATTTATTAATCCTTTATAAATCATTTATATTAACTTCGCTTTTGTTATTTCCTTCTCTTTCTGTGGCGGCAAAATCTTTGGAAGGCTAATTGACCCACTTCCTGTCATCCCATCGAGCTGAAACGTGACGCATAGACTTGTTGCAACTGACGATAAATTTTCTAAAATGTACAGCCCCACACCAACCCAATAATCAGTTTTTCCTATTTTCATTGGGGAGGAATGTTAATAATTTGTTCAATGTTTGCGTGCGTTGATGAGGAGAATAATTGTGTAGCTGTTTCTATGTGTTTTGTATTTGTGACGTAGGGGATAATTGTGAAGCTGTTTCTATGTGTTTTGTATTTGTGACGTAGGGGATAATTGTGAAGCTGTTTCTATGTGTTTTGTATTTGTGACGTAAATGGATTTAATTATATCTTTAGTCTTTCAGGTTTTACACGCACTAAGTTTAATAAGAATCTTTCACATTAAAAAAAAATATTTTTTTTCCTCGAGAATCACATAAATGATAAATCATGTACATAGACATAATAAATGCAAACAAAAATGCATATAAAGGATTTATATTTGTTTTTTTTTTTGTTTTTAAGGGTTCTTTAATTACTTAATTGAGACAAGAATTTTAAAAACTACTTTAATGAGAAAATATGATTCAGGAAATGTGGCGTAATTGTCAATGAAATCAACCATTTTAATGTTTTTAAACGAAAAATTATGCAACACCATATAAATATGTTAATGCATTTTTTTTTGCATTCAAATTCATCTCCCATACCCTAATGCGTCACAAATACAGAGTGCGAGAAAAACTTATTTTTGGGGATGAAAAGTCGACAGAATGTCTTGTCATCGGCAATGTGCCAAGTTTGAGCTTGATAGGATGACGGGAAGAGTCAATTAAACTTCCGAAAATGTTGCTGCCACAAAGAAACTCACAAAAAAAAAACAAAAAAAAAAAAACACCGAAGTTAATGTAATGGATTAAATAATCCACATTTCGGAATGCTAGGTGATGATGCCGATTACGTCATAAAATCTATTTATAGAAAAACTTATTTTTGGGGATAAAAAGTCGACAGAATGTCTTGTCATCGGCAATGTGCCAAATTTGAGCTTGATAGGATGACGGGAAGAGTCAATTAAACTTCCGAAAATGTTGCTGCCAAAAAGAAACTCACAAAAAAAAAAACAAAAAAAAAAAAACACCGAAGTTAATGTAATGGATTAAATAATCCACATTTCGGAATGCTAGGTGATGATGCCGATTACGTCATAAAATCTATTTAAAAAATCGGATTTTTAAAAAATAAGAGTATAGACATCCGAGATACGCCGCTGTATTACTTGAGTTTTTATTTCTAAACTCTTTAAAGGACATCCATAAATATTAATTTTTGTATATGCCATTTTTTCAATTATTTTTTAGCTTTCTATTGGACTCGATTTTCCAGCCTCCTTACCCACGTCCCTCCCTACTTATCATCGTTCTCCTCCCCACCTCTCATCATTCTCCTCCATCTCCTGCTTCTAGTTTTACAGTGATGATGCTACCTTCCATCGATAGAAAAAGTGAAGCCCAATCTTTGAAAAAAAAAAAAAAAAAAAAAAATTAGACCTCCGCAATAGCTACTTTATACTGAAGTATCTATATATAAAGGCTTGGCACTTTGAATTTAACTTTAAATGTTGTTTAAGTAATTCATCCTATAATAATGCTTTGAAAATTTATCATTGAATTAACTTCCTTTTATTTTAGCCCCTCATACAAAACGCTGAAGATTACTCGTCTTTCCGATTTAGCTTTACAGTGCATAATTTTCAATTTGTAAATGTCATGTTGACTTTTCCCTATATATATATATATATATATTAGGGAAAAATAAACGAAATTTCCAATATTACATATCCAGATCTAAAGCAATTATGTAAAATCAAAGTTGATGACAAATTAAAAAAAAAAAATTGTGTAAAGTTCAACCACACTCCACACGTGTTTACTATGCCCCTGAGCTTTGCTGTCACCTTTTGATCATCTCCAGCACGTGACCCCTAGGATCCTGTTCTCTCATAAGTTTTCACCGGGACTTTTCTTCACCTCATTCGTGTCTTGTCCCTCTGTGTCCCCATCCGCTTCCTTGGGGGGCGGCGACTTGGCCCACTTTTCCAAATTTCCCTTGGCGAAGATCACATAGAAGATGCCTCCAAACACGTAGACGGCCGCGGCAATGAAGAAGGCTATCTGCCACTCTTCTCGGGTTTTCTGAAATTTAATTAAGTTCGTAATAACTTAATCCTCAGAGAAAAAAAAAAACAACAAAAAAGATTATCTGTTAACTCAACAGTTTGAAAGAAACTTATTTTTTTAGCTAATCCTTTTTAAAGTGTCAGCCTTCTCCCTATAAGTTAAACTGAGAATTCAGTCTACAATAACTCTATTTCTTGATCAAAATAATGTTTCCTCTTTTTGCTACACATCTCCTTCTTTTAAATGGTATTTTTTCTCATCACAATTTATGGTATACTAAGAATAAAGTAAACTATATAATAATATATTTATTTGCTATCAAATTAATTTTTCCATTTTTATTTTAATCTACTGTGGTTCTTCTGATTAAGCCAGTCTATACACAAATAATTCAAAACAGGACTTAATAGAGTTCAATCTTAATCAGATTGACTCTGCTGCAGTCTAAATCTTTGGTGCTGGAAGAGGGGGGGGGGGGGTTCCACCCTCAAGAATCATGACCAGATGGGTTAGGACGATTTATTATTGACAAGGTGATTTTCTCAAATATTTCACAGGGCCTATTGCGCATACAAAAATGTTGTGCTTTTAATACATTGAAAAAATGTTGGCTCGTTTCTTACATGGAGCCTTAAATAAAATCACAGAAACATAAATATAATTACATAAACATAAATATAATCACAGAAACATAAATATAATCACAGAAACATAAATATAATCACAGAAACATAAATATAATCATAGAGATATAAATAAAATCACAGATATATTAATCAAATCCAGCGACATTAATATATCGAAGAAACATAAATATAATCAGAGATAGATAAATATAATATCAGAGACATAAATATAATCATAGATACATAACTACAATGACATATACATAAAAATAATCACAAAGACGTACTTACAATCGTAGATACATAAATATAATCATACGAACATAAATATAATTACAGATATATAAATATAATTAGAGAGACATGCATATAGCCACAGAGATAAATATAATCCAAAAACATTTGTTTTGCCAAAGGCTTAAAGACTCCTTTTCGCATAAATTAACTCATTGGTATTGAGAAAGAACAGCTTAACAGAACCTGCCTACTGATCTTTAAAAAAGACTTATTTGCTTTGTTTAGTTTACCTATTTTTTATTATGCCTTGCTAAGGGAAATAAACAATGTATCTTACATTTGTAGTGATAGCTCCCACAATGTAAGGAGCTAGGATGCCAGGAATGGTGGCCGCAACATTAGTGATGCCAAAGAGAGTTCCAGCAAACTGAGGAGCAATATCTCCGTGGTTCACCATGTAGCCAACGAACGCGACGCCCGACAAACCAACACAGCCGCACAGAAGGACAACAGCAGCGATCTGCTGTGTGCAGTCCATGAAGGTGACACCCACAAGGCAAACAGCAGGGCCGAACAAACCTGCACAAGAAGAAGCGAACGAATAATTAAAACAGTAAATTGAGCACAGCTAATGCAAAAATACAAAATTGACCCTTACGGAAATTAAAGAAGATTTTTTAAATAAAACAATGTACATTTTCTTATCGGTGGCATAGAACAGGACAAAAATTTTCCCCACAATGTCATCTGCTCATAGTAACCACACACTTTTTAAAACAAAATTTAATAATCTTCTTTTTCTTTAAACTGGTGTTTTAATGAATTGAAAGATTTGTAACAAAACATAACCTATTGGGTCATCAATGTGTAGGTACGATGCCAACAGAGCTGTACATGTTCATCTTTTATTTTGTAATATCTCTTCTGATTTCTGAGTTTCTTCTCAGGGCTACATTGTTTGGTGAATTAAATACGTTTTAAAATCACTAGCCAGAGAAAATTAACTAAATGATCTTTTATGATTAAAATAAGAATATGTGCACACAAAAAAAAAAAAAAAAAAAAAAAAAAATTGACAAAAAAAAAAAAAAAAAAAAAAAAACAAACCTATAGCAGACATGGTTTTCCTGGTCGCCATACGGGACAATATGTTTTTGGACATGAGTAGATCTGACGTGACTCCGGCTATGGTGATAAATAGCCACATACTGAGGTAGGGCAGCATGGAGTATGCACCGTTCTGAAACAGACCAAATGACAGAATATGTTAACCATCTGAACATTTTGGAATTATATACATTAATATTTACAACTACTAAAACTTCCTGGTATAATTCACTATTTTCATATTAGATTTATTCAATATAATGCAATTTACAGTACAACTGAATTATACATTATCAAAAGAAGATTTTTACTATGAATGGAATAACCAGATATTTTAGAGCAAAGTGTTTATTATAGTTAACTATGGGAAAAAAAACAAGAAAACACTTTTATCAAATTTTATGTCAAACAGCTTTATTTGGATCATGGAAAGATTGAATAAATAAATAAATAGCAAAAAGTGTATTAGCTGAGATTAGCTAAATAATCTTTAGGAGATTAATAAGACATTAATAATGTCATAGACTCATACATGAAACCTGTGTGACATTAAAAATGTTTAAAAAAATGTACAGCAGCATTTTAAAATGTACAGAAAAAAGTGAAAAGTCAAAACAAGAATAATTTATAACGTTTTCATTTAAAGAACATATTGTTTTGAATGCACAAAATGGAATAGTCTCACCTTCGCTGCACGCATAATTAATTATGATTACATCATTCATAAATCGGTGTAGCACAGCTTTCAAATGAATATATTTTTTTATAAGTACGATTTTCGTCAATAATTAACTTTGACTGTGAAATTTAGCACTAGAATTAACTTTGGCTGTGAAATTTAGCACCAGGATTAAATTTGGCTGTGAAACTTAGCACTAGAATTAACTTTTGATGTGAAATTTAGCACCAGAATTAACTTTGTCTGTAAAACTTAGTACTAGAATGAACTTGGCTGTGAAACTTAGCATGTAGCACTAGAATTAGAATTTGGCTGTGAAACCTAGTACTAGATTTAACTTTGGCTTTGAAACCTAGCACTATATTTAAGTTTGGCTGTGAAACTTAGCACTTAGCACTAGACTTAACTTTGGCTGTGAAACCTAGCATTATAATTAATTTTTGTTGTGAAACCTAGGACTTTAATTAACTTTGGCTGTGAAACGTGGCACTAGAATTAACTCTGGCCTTAAAACTTAGCACAATAATTAACTTTGCTTACGAATCTGGACATTGGATATTAATTTTGACTGGAGAATTATGTAAGGGATCCTAGTCTAGGAAACGTAGTAAGCATACATTTTGTTTGAGGATTTTAGTACAGAGAACTGGGTGGTGGAAAGTGTAAGTAAATATATATTAAATTATGAAAGATTATGGGAAGAACATGTTCATGTGTGTTTTAAAGAATTTAGAAAAATGACAAGCCAGGCTAGAAGACTCACCATGCCAGGTTAGAAGACTCACCAAGCCAGATTAGAAGACTAACTAAGCCAGATTAGGAGACTCTCTAAGCCAGGCTAGAAGACTCACCAAGCCAGACTTAAAGATTCGCCAAGCCTGGTTAGAAGACTCACAGAACCAGGTTAGAATACTCACAAGCGAGGTTAGAAGACTCACCGACTTAAGATCAAACTTGAGGACCTCCTTCATGTATGTTGGAATCTGGGTCAGCAACATGTAGAGGCCGTAGTTACCGCAGGTGTGACCTACAAGGATGGCCCAGAATGGCAGGGACTTGAAGATGGCTCTCCACGGTACTGGTTGCTGAGATATACGAACTAAATTTAGTTCAATTGATTTTTTAAAACTGTTCATTCAAGTGGATCAATATGTCTAAATAGGTTAAATATTATAGATTTAATTTGATTTGATTTATTTATACAGATAGCTAATCTATAAAGCTCACTGTGACAATATTTTGATTGTTTTTATATGGGTTGATCAATCACAACGAAAACCAAACAAAAGATAAGAAGATGAAAATGTCCCCTTTGAATGGGATCATACTTCATTTTAACTGATAAACAGCAAGAGCTGTAGCATTGTTGAATGCTTTTTTTTTTTTTAAAGACATCTTTTACATAGATACAATTTTGGTGTTTAAATCCATCTTTAATGTTATTCGCAAGGAGCTTGGCCAAAAACTCAATATTTAAAAGAATTATTTAAAATCTGGCTTTTTACAGAAGAAAATTTATATTTTGATGTGTTATATTGGTAAGTGCATTTGACGAATTCAAAATTCAAACATTAACGTCTTCGCTGATAAGGCTTTAGACTTTAGAAGTTTCTGAATACAAACCAGAGTAAAGATTTGCAGTTTCACGCAACCATATTCTTTTAATAAACGGAAATAAATGTTTTACAATTTTAATAAACTACATTTCATTGCATTGTATGTGGATGTTTTTTTTTTAATATGGGGTTTCTAATTATTAAAAGTATCACATAGTTCATCAGCTTGTCTAAATAGTGCTCTGCCGTATCTATGTGTTTACAGACCTTAGGGTTAAGACTTTTTATTATTAGTCCCAGCTTAATTTAGGAAAAAAAGCCTCAAGAAGAATTTTTCAAATTATTGGTTGGTACATTTTATGATGAAAGGAATGTCTCATTTGTTACACTTGGAACAATTTCAGCCTATATTAGATTACGCTTTTCAAATTAAATTATTTAAATATACATGTATTATAAGCATCAAAATACCAGACGTAATAGGTTAAAGTCACCGGTTTACAACTGACATCCCATAATCACTCCGTAGAGTTACAGTGTCAAACTAAGCCTCGAGAGAAAGAGAAAAAAAAGTCATCTTCCAGATTATATATCTAAGGCGATCTGCTGGCAAAACCAGAAGGGACCAAATTTTGAATCAGGAAATTTTCCAAAATGGTTGGTGCCACCCCAGTCAGCCAATAAAGTATGGCATAACAAAAAATTAATTTGTTTGGACACCTGGTCAGAAAGCCTGACAATCAACCTGCATTGCAAGCCTACATTGCCAGGCACTCCGGTTTCAGGAATATTCAATTTTTAGAGGAGTTATTGCAAATCTCGCCTTTAATAGGAGTAAATTTAATAATTTTATGGTTACTGTAGCCAAGTGTTTCTGACTACATGTTTACTTATGGTGCTACAATCCCGAAGAAAGCCGGCTATACTGGCTAGTTTATAAATAAATATAAATAATTTAATGTACCAAAAAAAAAATCAAGTTAAAATATAAATTAAACGTATTAGTTATAATACAATTAATTATCTTCTTTTGTTAATTTGTATTTTAGGCTTACAGTGAAATAAATGTAGAACATAATCTTACTGGCTTTTGTCCGTCTTTGAACGTGACGTGCTTCTGAATGTAGTCTCTCTCAAGGGGGGTAATTCTCCTGGACAGTGATGGACTGTCATACACAATGAAAAACCAAATGATACACCAAATAAATCCAATGGCACCTGTAAAAAATGCAAAAATTAACAATAAAACATACATTACCCAAAACCTTCTAAGATCTGTTTTGAATTTTGATATTTTCATTTTTTAAAATTTAAATAATTAAGTATAATTCAAGGAAATTTATTTGAAATAAATGAAAGGTTAGCTCTCTTATACATCAGCAAATAAGATGTGATGACCATGATTTTCTTTTTAGTGACAGTTGCTAAAAGTTACTTTATAATGACCAAAAATCAATTTTCATTGTGTAAGCCACTCATCACATTATTTAAAAAATAAAAATAACGGCTTCTCCACTGGTCAGTTCTTCAGTCCATAAGCCGTTGAGACAATTATTGCAACTCTTGTCTTATTGTTGAAAATTCACGACCAAGGGAGATATTTTAGTTGGAGGGCGCCCATAACCCCTACTCCCCAAAAATAAAATGAAAATTATATTAATAATTAATTAATATAATTTGGAAAAATCCACACGATTTTAGCTGGGTATTTTCTTGTGTACATATTTGGTTACATTGTCATGGTAAACAATGTGTATCTTATTTCTGGCCATGTGTGTAGGAACTCGGTTCTGTTGCAGTGTCCACTTGTGACACATCATCTGGCGGGAATATCCGGAAGCAATTTTTGGTCCTAGGGCGTATTCACAATAATACTCGGTGTTCAATCTCACTCTAGGATTCCAAAAAACAATACACATGTTTTTTTTTCAAATCCGAGACACACTGACGAAACCATGTTCCAGTTCACGTATTCGTCTTCTCTTATATCTTAGGAGTGCTAGAAATACTTCCAATGTCCAACCAAACAATGAAGTAGTTTTGCGTTCCTTCACCGCTCTCTTCAGCCTCTGAACTTAGTCAATATTAATGGCGAACTCCTGAGAAAACTTTCTTACCACGTAGTTAAAGCTTCCAGAATCAGGTTTTGGAAACGTTTTTAAAAAAAAACAAACTATCTCCTGATAGCCTGGTAATTCTGCAGCCAGATTGGTGTACAAAAATGTCATTGAAAAAGATGTATAACTAAAAAAAGTAACTACTTCAACATATGACATTTAGCCCTTGTAGCTTTTAAGATAACTCCCATTTGAGATTCTGGAACCCAATGCTGATAAGATATTTTTTTTTTCTACTCACGCATTAAACGCTATTTTCGATTAGTAAAAACAAAAGGGCTACCTATTAGCGATGACACTCAACCGGATGGAACAATCTGACAGACAATCGCTAAGCAAGTCTCTGGTTGCCTATATCTAAATGCCAGGAGTGGTTGAGGGTACATCGGGCTCCGGACCAATAATCTGATCGTTGTTTGACCCACAATACAGGGATATTTATGTCATTTTTTTAAACAAGATATACTTTTTAAAAAAAATAATTCTTAAAACAAAAGCCATTTATGTGTTTATCACTTTTACATTTCATTTGCTTAATTATTATTTGATTCTATCAAACAATGTTGCAGACCAAGGCATTCGTTTAGAGCTTTCAAGAAAGGATCTGAAAAGAATTAACACTGGAGTGCGATACTGAGCTTTCTAGAAGATATTTTGGCTAAATCGTGATTGTATTGATTGGTATTTTTCTCTGTGATCAAAGAAACATTCGGCTATTGAGCTACACGGCATCCTCCTTCCTCGAAGAAAACAAAAAAGAGAACGTGTTGACAGGTCGGAAAGATTTTTTAAAAAAATGATTTTTAATTTTAAACAAAGTAATAAAATATGCAACAGCCTCCTACCCATCACATAGAAGACATAATCCCAGCCAAGACTGCTGCAAAGTAGTCCACCAATGGGGAAGATCAATGCATTGCCAAACTGACCACCTGGTGATGACAAGGTGACACACACAGTTAGAAAAGATGGTTTTAATGTTTCATAGATTAAAAATTATTCCTAATTACAAGTACAGAGTATATTTAAATATTAACAGTAATAATGACAAGATGAAGTCTTTATATTACCTTATACAGACTAGCTGTGAAAAGATTAATCCAGTACGATACCTTCTACAGACCAGCTGTGACAAGATGAAGTCTGTATCATAATGAAATTTGGGATAACTTTTGACTGCATAATTTAATTTTTACTTGGTTTTGAATGGTCAGAATGTCCACTGAATGGATGTGAAGTAAATACCTAACAAAAGATTAGGCAGTCGAAAGATAGGCAAACCTACCTGACAATGATAAACCAACCAACCTGCTCCTCTCTGAGGGAGGAGACCATCTGGCAAAGAGGGCTTGGGCAGCTGGGTAGTAAGCACTCTGTGGAATACAAGCTGGACATAAACGTGTGGTCAAGTTATATAGGACTTGCGTAGTGGTCATGTGATATGGGACTTGGATAGAGGTCATGTGATATAGGGCTTGGGTAGTGGTCATATGATATAGGGCTTAGGTAGTGGTCATTTGATATCGGACTTGTGTTGTGGTCATTTGATATGGGACTTGATTAGTAGTCATGTGATATAGGCCTTGGGTAGGCTCAAGTAACACAGTGGAATGTGATGTGTAGACATGAATTCAAAGACATCGTCATGCTATACTTGGGTGAAAGTTTTACAATAGTATTTATGGTTGACAGGGACTTAAAATATAATATTAGAGTTTATATGAACAAATAATGATAAAAGATGCTGAACATCTGAACAGATCGAAACTGATTAATTTGATGATTGTTGGTCTATTTCAGATGTTTTAATCATTTTGTAAATAAAGCCCCCCCCCCCCCAATGATTGCCCACTTCGTCACATACAAAAATTATTGACAGCCATAATATTATGTGTACAATCGGTTGCTGTTAATACAGCTTTGTCATAACTCAAACGCTGCAGAAATGTTCTCACCTCTCCCACTCCAATGAGGACCCGAACAACCAAGAACAACCAAAGACTGCCCCTGGCTGATACAGGGGAGAGAAGTCCAAGTATGGAGACCGGTAACATGGTGTACATCACAACTCTCCGTGGACCGTAACGCTCACTTAACATGCCACCTGGGACCTGAAATGAGATTTTTACTTTAATTTTTTTTTTCATTCAACTATTCTCATTATAATTTTGTTTGAAGAGATTTGTTGTAAAGAGTACGTTATTTCGGCGGGTTAATCTCAATTCAAACTGTCATTTTAAAACGCAATTAAATTTGAAGAGGAAATAATGCAGCTCATTGCAAAATTGTTCTAAGCGTTTCATACACATTATAACCACACAAAAAAAAATAATATGATATTGTTGTAGAGCGAAGAGTAGTGTTTCCGAAACTTTTAAATTTGCGCAGCCGTGGACAAAGTGAAATTACACGTTCATCAGGTGTAGATATATTAATATGGCAATCGAATAATGCAGCTTTGGGCAGGATTGTGCTAAGCTTATCATATACACTTTAAACTACAACATGTGAGGGTTTCTTTCAGCAATATCTCCGGGAGGGGGGCACTGCCCCCCGGGGAAAGCCAAATGCCCCCCCCCCCGGAACAAAAATATGTCCCACAAAAAAACAACTGGGGCCGCCCCCCAACCTGAAAAATCTGAAGTGCCCGCCCCCCCCCCCCCGGGGAAAATTTCTGGAATAATCACTGCATGTGATGGTCCTCTAGAGCAGAGCTCCACAAACGTTGTGCCGCAGAACACTGGTGTGCCGTGAGACGATGCTAGGATTGCCGCGGCCCAATTCATCCAAGAGCGGGAAAAACACGCTGAGTCCAAATAAATTTGCCGATGCGAAAGGGAAAGGATTTGCTAAATAATAAAGTGCCAAATGTTCGAAGTTTAAATTTAGAGGGTCCAATGACATATCGCCATTGCAATGTGTCTAAAGCAAACCTGCACAACTCCAAATGTAACGAGGGCCGTAATAATTCTTGAAAAACATTAGCGGGCCAAAAGGAAATAGGACTTGTGCGGGCCAAAAGAAAATAGGACAGGAGGGAAATCTTTTAAGAAAATAATAAAAATAAAGAATATTGTGTTACTTCGCGGGCCGCGAGGTGTGGGCCACACGCCTTGTCTAAAGCGACAAGTTTCACCCCTTTCGCTTCGACCTTTGACCCCTCACCTTACACGCCTGTACAGTGGAATACATTGACGTGGTTTTGATAGCTGGATGTTTAACCCAGGTAAAATTTCACCAAACAAAACCGGTACATTAAAAAAAAAAAAACCGACATATGACCTACATCCTGACCTACTGAAGACCTTTTATCTCATTCCCGGACACAGCCACAGACAAACACACGCTAAATTTTTTTTATTTTTTTTTTTATTGGATGTTTAACCCAGGTAAAATTTCCCCAAACAAAACCGGTACATTAAAAAAAAAAAAAACCGACATATGACCTACATCCTGACCTACTGAAGACCTTTTATCTCATTCCCGGACACAGCCACAGACAAACACACGCTAAATTTTTTTTATTTTTTTTTTTATTTCGCAATCTTTTTATGATTATATTTGTGTGGCTTGTTTATAGTATGTCAAGGACATAGAAGGATAAGTTTCAGCGATCTTTAAGTCAAACTCTTCAGCTAATGCAAAAAAATAAATAAATATATATTTTTTTTTAAATTAAAAAAATTAAAATAATTAAAATAAAATTGGGAAGCTACTTATAAATCATTTCAAGAATACTATCACGCCAGAAATGCAGAATAAATGCCATAGGTGAAATATTAATTACACCATCACGTATGGAAGGAAAGCATTTGCATAATACTAAGGAAGTAGAGAAACTTTTATTATCAAAGAGGCGAGCACTGAACAGCTGTACATTTTGGTGGTGAGTAAAGAAGTTCAAGGGCGGAACACTGGTGAGGAAATATTTCAAGGAACTGAGGATTTCTTCAAAACTTATGGAATTCAATAAAAATAATTTGTTAGTATTTGCGCAGCAAAGATGTGCAAAATTAAGGATTTGTTTTATTTGTAAAAGGACAAATTTCAAAGAGTAGAGATGACACATTGCTGAATCCATTGAGAAGGTCAAGGATTTACCAGGTGAACTAGAGCAAACATTGTAAAGATGTCGACTCAATATCATGAGCATAATTCAAGCAAAAACCCGATATTCATGAATGAATTTTTAAAATGACATGCACGGGATTGAAATCAATATTATTTCACACCAAATTCAATGTCTATCCCGAAGCGAGGTTCTTGCTAAATTTTTTCTGGTTCGTCTTGAGGTTAATCTATTTCTTTTTAATCAAACATGCCTGAACAACACCAGCTTCTGGAAGGTAATACTACAGTGGTACCTCGGGTTACGAAAGCCTCAGGTCACGAACAATTCAGGTTACGAATAACAACTTCGAAATGTTTTTTTGTCTCGGGTAACGGGTTTCGATTGAAGGCGAAAAGAGAGAGAGAGAGAGAGACAGAGAGAGAGAGAGAGAGAGAGAGAAAGACAGACAGAGAAAGGAGAGAGAGAAAGAGGGAGAGATCATGGTTTACGTGTGAGACAAATTTCGCCTGTTTGCTGCCAAGAAACAGCGACAAGAAACTCCTGAAAGTAATGACTCAGAAAAGCAACGAAAGTGATAAAATTTCCCATGATCGTTTTCATGGTAAGGAACATACAGGGTGGCCCAGAAAAAGTGATAACATCTCCTAACACAGGGTTATATAATGTAAATAATATAATATTTTGTGATTGACAGTTGTATGAAAATAATAACGCTAATCAGAAAGCATGTTCAATCTGTCTTCCCCCCCCCCTCTCCACGTCTATGCTTCTGACAATAAAGAATGTTATCACATTTTATGGGCCACCTCGTAGACTAAATCTTTTATTATTTAACATTTAATTTATTGTGCTGTTATCTTTCTCTTTATTTAATCGGTTAAGTACACGTATTCTTTGCGTTTTGTCAGGTAAACGACCGGATGTTAATAAAAAAAGAACGATTCTTTCATCCTGATTGTCATCAACGTTATGTCACTATTTAATGATTTCAATTTTTCGGGTTACGACCGTTTCGGGTTACGACCGTTTCGAGTTACGACCGTTTCGGGTTACGAACTTGATTCTGGCCGAACCGAGTTCCGGAAGGAATCAAGTTCGTAACACCAGGTACCACTGAATTTGATCAGGTTAATTTCAACTTTAAAAATATTTTTTTTTTTAAAAATGTCGTTATATGTAAACAAAAGGAAATCCATTGTTTTTTGTTGTTGTTGGTGTGAGATGTTTTTTTTCCTCATGTTTTAATTTTAGTGTGAGCGCATATATTTAGCAAGTGTATATGTGTGCTGTGAGTGAAAACGTGTTGTGGAGCACTGCAGCAGAGTATAAGTTTGGCGGTGCGGTTGACAAGTTTCGAAATTACACCATGGACATCAGATACTTTTTATTTGACGGTTAAAAAAATTATGTTTGGCTGAACGACAACGTAAGCCTGTTCACTGACAACGTAAGCCCGTGCATGTACCTACAACGTAAGCCGATAAAACGTAAGCCAGTGCATCTGCAACGTAAACCCATGCATCGACAACGTAAGCCTGTGCACAGACAAAGCAAGCCCGTGCATGTATCTACAACGTAAGCCGAAACAACGTAATCCTGTGCATCGTGCACTGACTCCGGTACATGAAGACGGCAGTCTGAAAACCTGCTATAGAGCCATGGTAGCCAGATTATTTTAAACAAAAAGTTGTTTTGAATTCCTCTTGGCTGTACTCATTTGCCAAGTACAAGTAACTGCCCTGTGTGAGAAAGTTTTTAAAAAAAACCCTGCACTAATCCACAGAAGTGAGGACATGGCGGTGGACTCCTCAAGTGGGTGATTAAAAATCCTCTGCCTACGTTTTCACACATAAAAAAGTAAAGATATGAGTCAAATAAAACGATAGCGAAAAATGGAATGCCCTAATTAACAGCCAGGAGAAAATGGGTTTATATGATGTTACGTTATCTATCGCCTAGCGCTTTCGACAGATGATGATTTTCTAAATGCCCAAAATCACCTGTAGAACCAGGTAACCCCAGAAGAACGATCCCAGGATAAGACCTTGCAGTTCTTTGCTCCAGGTGAATTCCCCTGTCTGTTGATGAAACAACAACGTATGATCAGGTTTTATTTATTTTTTTTTTTTAATGTGCTAAAATGTCAACATTTACTTTCAAATTAAGAATTCTACCATGTTGACATTTTTTACCATCCATCCATCACTGAGACGCCAGAGCCCATGTAGGGATTTGGCCTGCCTCACATCTTCCTTCTACTCATACATTTTCCTCCACCCATGTGGCGCGACAGCCCAAGTAGGCCTTTGGTCTGCCTCACCAATTCCTTCCACACACACCTTCCATGCATCCATGTAGCGCTACAGCCTACGTAGGACTTTTGCCTACCACACAGAATCCTTTCACTCAGAACTTCCATCAATTCCTGTAGTGATTGACCCCATGAATGACTTTGGCCTGACTTTCTACTTCCTTGCACTCAGACCTTCCATGCATCCCTGTTGCACTAAAGCCCATTTTGGGCTTTGGCCTGTCTCATCACTTCCTTCCACTCAGACTTAAATTATGTTTTTATTTTCCATGCTTGGTTTACCAGCTGTTATACATTTGCTCACGTTATCCATCCATCTGAGGCGTTTTCATATGGGGTTTATGTGGTGCACCCTCTTCAACAATTACTACCACTTCACTTTTATAAGGTTGTAACAAAACAACAAAAAACTCACCGAATAATCAGATGTCTTTAGTCCCATAGACTCACAGAAGTCCTCGTTACTAACTTGTGGTGCATTAGTTACAGCTTGTGTTACAGAGTTATTAATGAGTGTAACCATGGAGGAGTTGATTCCAACGCTATAGTTGCTGTGCAAAAAAAAAAATGCAGAAATTATTAATAATATTAATAATTAATAAAAAACCTGCTTAGTACTGAAAATTTTTGGACAGTGCTCCTAAAATTGGTTGTTCCAGGACGAGCAATGTTCCAAATCTTTTGAGACCCTGTAGCACAGGGGGCAAGAAATTTTGGATGATCATTTATAAGCAAATGCTCGTGTTCCTTGCACAGTGCATCCAGGATGAATTGTTTAAATTGAACTTCACCCTGATTGTCCTTTAATGTTTTTTAAAGCCTTCTTCCAATATAATACTTTCCAACTCAACTTTGCATTGGTATCACGGTGACATTGTATAATTCTATCAGACGACCAACCTGAAGCTGGAGTTGTAGAACAAGTCCGAGGTGTTGCCACCACCCACTTTAATCATGCACACCATGGCGATGCTGAGATTGACTCGTTGGAAGTAGAGGACAGCGAACCCCCAGAACGTCACGATGGCTGTGAGGAACCTCTGAGATATCCAAAAGGGCACTGAGGGAAAAATGCAAAGACCAAAAATGACTAACTTCATCAGTTCGGGATAAAGAAGTGTTACATGACCCTGAAACAAAGGAATTGCTTCAATTTTAGAATTAGATCCAATTTAAAGAAATATTTGTATTGTGTCCACTTGGAGGCAATCCGAAAAAAAAAACATTATTGGGGGGACACGAAATTGAGACGATGCATTTTCAAGGTGTCTATATTGTGTGACAAATTTGTTAGGATGTATCTCTAATGTGTCTATATGATGTGTCAACTTTTGTATGTATTTTTAATAATTCATCTATAATCTTTGGGAAATCCTTATCTGCCTCAACTCTCACCACTTAACCTTGAGTAAACTTAAGTCAACTTTCTCTGACGGGCCCCCGGTGTAGTGATCTTCCTTCTTAGGACTAAATCATAAGGAACAAACTCCTGCAGAAGGTACATTCACTACAGGGTAGTTTGCGATGCTCTTTTTTTTGCCTAGCGGAAAAACGCTAGTATTGGGTATACATTCGTCCTATTGGGTATACATTCGTCCTATTGGGTATACATTCGTCCTATTGGGTATACATTCGTCCTATTGGGCACAAATTCGTCCTATTGGGTACAAATTCGTCATATGGGTATACTTTCATCCATTTGGGTATATTTTTATCCAATTATATATATTTTAATACCATTGGGTATGCTTTCATCCCATTAGATATACTTTCATCTTATAAGGTATACTTTTATCCCATTAGGTGCATTTTCATCTTATTGGATATACTTTCATACCATTGGGTGTACTATCATCTTATTGGGTATACTTTCATACCAATGGGTATAATTTAATTCCAAAGGGTTATACCTTTATCCCATAAGGTACACTTTCATCTTATTGGGTATACTTTCATACCAATGGGTATACTTCCGTCCACGTTGGATGACGGCAAACAATAAAAACATCATGTTGAAAATATTCAAGTTCTTTATTTACCCACCCACACCGCATGACAACCTGTTCCCCAATAATCCGATAAAATCCCCATTACATTAGAACTTATCTAACCCTCGACACTCTGACAGATCCCTGACAAACTTGGACCTGTAAATTTCAAAATACACACAGCAGCGTTATCCTCCTTAAATTTAGTATCGCCATTTACTCTTCGATCAATCAAATGAAAGGTCTGAAGTAAACAATCCGACGTACAACACAAAAAAAAAAAACCACAAAGAAAAGTCCAAATAACATCGCTTAACAATCCGACCCAGTTCTCGACCCAAACCCTTACTGCGCTCTCTTCCACAACCAGAACACACTCTCCATCAACAATACTACCACGCTATCCATCCACAACCCGACCACACTCTCCATCCACAACCCGATCACACTCTCTATCCACAACCCGACTACACTCTCCATCCACAACCCGACCACGCTATCCATCCACAACCCGACCACACTCTCCATCCACAACTCGACAATACTCATAATCAAAAACCTAACCACACTATCCATCCTTAACCCGACCACACTCTCCATCCACAACCTGACCACACTCTCCATCCACAACCCGACCATACTCTCCATCCACAACCCAATCACGCTCTCCATCCACAAACCAACCACACTCTCCATCCACAACCCGACCACACTCTCCATCCACAACCCGACCACACTCTCCATCCACAACCGGACCACACTCTCCATCCACAACCCAACCACACTCTCCATCCACAACCAGACCACACTATCCATCCACAACCAAAACACACTCTCCATCCACAAACCGACCACGCTCTACATCCACAACACGACCACGCTCTCCATCCACAACCCGAACACACTCTACATCAACAACCCGAACACACTCTACATCAACAACCCGATCACACTCTCAATCCACAACCCGACCACACTCTCCATCCACAACCCAATCACGCTCTCCTTCCACAACCCGACCACACTCTCCATCCACATCCCGACCACACTCTCCATTCACAACCCGACCACACTCTACATCCACAAACCGACCACACTCTCCATCCACAATCCAACCACACTCTCCATCCACAACCAGACCACACTCTCCATTCACAACCAGACCACGCTCTCCATCCACAACCCGACCATATTCTCCCTCAACAACGCTGCCATGCTCTCCATCCACAACCCGACCACACTCCCCATCCACAACCCAACCACACCCTCCATCCACAACCCGACCACACTCTCAATCCACAACATAATCACATTTTTTCATCCACAACCCAACCACACTCTCCATCCACAACCCGACCACACTCTCCATCAACAACCCAACCACACTCTCCATCCACAACCCGACCACATTCTCCATCCACAACCCGACCACTATCTCCATCCACAATCCAGATCACACTCTCCATCCACAACCAGACCACACTCTCCATCCACAACCCGACCATGCTCTACATCCACAAACCGACCACGCTCTTCATCCACAACACTACCACTCTCTCCATCAACAACACTACCACGCTCTCCATCCTCAACCCAACCACACTCTTCCTCCACAACCTAACCACGCTATCCATCCACAACCCAACCACACTCTGCATCCACAACCCAACCACACTCTCCATCCACAACCCAACCACACTCTCCATCCACAACCAGAACACACGCTCAATCCACAACCCGACCACACTCTCCATCCACAACCCAATCACGCTCTCCATCCACAACCCGACCACACTCTCCATCCACAACCCGACCACACTCTCCATCCACAACCCGACCACACCCTCCATCCACAACCCAACCACGCTCTCCATCCACAACCCGACCACACTCTCCATCCACAACCCGACCACACTCTCCATCCACAACCCGACCACACTCTCCATCCACAACCCAACCACACTCTCCATCCACAACCCAATCACACTCTCCATCCACAACCCAACCACACTCTCCATCAACAACATTACCACGCTCTCCATCAACAAAACTACCACGCTCTCCATCCACAACCCATTCACACTCTCCATTCACAACCCGACCACACTCTCCATCCACAACCCGACCACACTCTCCATCCACAACCCGACCACACTCTCCATCCACAACCCAACCACACTCTCCATCCACAACCAGACCACACTCTCCATCCACAACCAGATAACACTCTCCATCCACAACCCGACCACGCTCTACATCCACAACCCGACCACGCTCTCCATCCTCAACCCAACCACACTCTCCATCCACAACCTGACCACGCTATCCATCCACAACCCAACCACACTCTGCATCCACAACCCAACCACACTCTCCATCCACAACCCAACCACACTCTCCATCCACAACCCGACCACACTCTCCATCCACAACCGAACCACACTCTCCATCCACAACCCGACCACACTCTCCATCCACAACCCAACCACACTCTCCATCCACAAC
>CAXITT010000838.1:254480-269324 GCA_964033795.1 Lymnaea stagnalis | reverse complement strand
CGGGGAAAGCCAAGTTCCCCCCCCCCCCCCCCCGGGAAAATTTCTGAAAGAACCACCGTATCTAACCGAAGTCTATTGACGCCCGTTAATCCGAGTCTCACTGCCATAATGTACTGCCCCTACCCCGTTCCCCCACCCCCTACACAGAGTTCCTGAGTACCCATCTCTGATAGGGGCATACGCAACCAACCGTAGCGAGAGCGTTAGGTGTGTACAACAAAATGATTATGCTGCAAACAAAGCCGAACGTCTTGGAGTAGAGTAAATCTCTTTAATACAAAATATTTTTTTAAACTTTTTTTTTTTAAAGAAAGACTTTATGTGCAAGACACCTTATAACGCACTAAGATGCAGAAAGTTAAGTTCAAACTTCTTAAAATGCACTAAGCAAGAGAAAGTCTTTAAACAGTATCTTATATTTAGCAGCTCATTAGCTAAATTTTTAATCAATTATAAGACTTTATGAATCAAGCTGCTGGCCAACCATGTTCCTTGAAGACACCTAAAAAATATTTAGGCCAAAGCAGGTGCCCAATCTTGGCTACGGCTTTACTGTGTTGGAACTGCTGACTGTCATGGCCAATAATATTTGCACTTGTTGAGACAAGAGTGTGCTGATTGACGTCTTTGTCTGCTGTGCTGGGAATTGATTTTGTTTGTATGTTGTTTGTTTTGTTTTTTTAAATTGAATTCTGTCCTTTCAAAGATATAAATATATTTGTTTAAAATTTCGGACCGCCTTATTTTTAAAAAAAAACTGATCAATTAATGCAACACATTTGGACTATAGCCTTTGTTAAACTGGTCGACCTAAATATTTGGAGTTTTTTTTTTAAATGATAGTTGGGGTAGGTAACAATTACAACATAAGAGTACGACAAACATTTGAGCTAGCTGATACGTGGGGTCTGAGAGTAGTAACAACTGCTTAAAAAGGTGTGTGTGTTGTGTGTGTGTATGTGCGTATGTTTGTGCAGGGGGTGGTATGGTACCGGTAGTGTGGGCGGGACATTTATATTGCATGTAGATGATACAGGAGTGGTATACATTTGCCCTTGCATTCCGCTGTTGCCCTCTCCTGGCTTCCGAACCCCGCATATTTCCCTCCCTAACACACAAAATGTAATTCCTTTAACTGTTCAACTCACGTTTTTTTTTTTTTCTAACGTTAAGAAATTGCCTTTTAAATTGTTTGGTTATATATTTTTTTTTTAAACCTCCCTTCCGGGGACATGTTGCTCTACATTCTAATGCTATCTTAATCAGAGGTTCTAAAACTATTTAGAGGGTTGTAAGTCGAAGTGATGGACGCCGTAAACTAATACAGAAGTATTAAAATGAGTATAGGAAAAAAATCGATTGTTTTAAACCTAAGAGGGACTCTTTTTTTGTACTCAGGGGCAGATACAGTGGAATGGGGAACAGATACAAGGTAAAAGGGGACCAAGACAGAGTAAAACGGGGGTGGGGGACAAGGAAAGGGGACAACCAAGCATCTCCTAATTGTTGGTAATAATTTCATGGAACATTTTTAGGTCGGTGTTAGTGTAACATTTACTCATTCCTTGCTCCACTTTTCAGAACGTGTGTCAAGCTTTAGTAAATACACACACAGCGTTGTGTTCATGTGAGAAAAGTAGGCCAAATGACATCTCGTGTTTGGTGATTTTTAAAATAAAGCGGCTCTGTTGGTCGGAAGTTTAAAAAAAAAAAACGATATATTCAAACTTCTATCCCAATATCCTCACATCATTCTTTGATCACACACAAGTGCAGCACTACGCTCAGTTCAACGGAGGAGGAGCTATAATTAATAAATATTTATAAATCAGTCGGGGTATTAATATAAGATAAGATTCTTTTATTGATCCAAATAAATGGAATTTTTTTTTGGATTGCATTATACATTTTCAGCACAAAAATAAAACAATTTGAACACAAGACATTTATAATAAATTATTTCAAACAGCCATTCAGAGAGGTCTCGTAGCAAAAATCTAACCGTCAGAAAGAGCGATAGTCTCTAACCCTCTTCATCTCCAGTTTTCTTGAAGATAGTTTTCAGGAAATTAACATTCCAAACACAAGCATGCGAACCAATAGCTCAGTGCGAACCAATAGCTTAGTGGTGCTTTTGTCCCTTGTGTGCCTGAAATTAACACAAGCATGCGAACCAATAGCTCAGTGCGAACCAATAGCTCAGTGGTGCTTTTGTCCCTTGTGTGCCTGAAATTAACACAAGCATGCGAACCAATAGCTCAGTGCGAACCAATAGCTCAGTGGTGCTTATGTCCATTGTGTGCCTGATATTTGGCGGGAAAGTGTGCATAGGATCTACGGCACAGGAGGAAGTTCATGCAGAAAGCTAATGTAAGAGATTTATTTTCTCCTTTGGGGCAATCCATAAAGTACGTGGGCATTAAAAAAAGTCACATTTTCGACCATCAAACCCCCCCTCCCCACTGCTCGCGTACGTTTTTGTCGACCCCCAACAATGCGTACGTACAATGAGCTTTCGTTCGACCCACCCATCTCCCAACAAAAAAAAAAGACCAACAACATCCAATAATCTTTATATTATCATTATGCTACAATAAAGAGAATGTGCGACTAGCTTTCATCGCTGGCGGTTCCGTCAGCCGTGTGATCCCACACTATGTGCCGCAGCGCCTTGGGTGTCTGTTGCCCTTGGGCAGGGCGGTAAGAATGGGCCGAAGAGCGACCTTGGCCAGAAATTACGTGGTTTCAAGATCGTCTTGTAAAAGACCCCAGCCATTGATTAAACTATAGAATCACATTTATTTCATAAAGACAAAGGATGCTAAAAATAGTCCCTGGGTTGTACACATTTGCCTATATAAGTTGGTTATGATTGTATTTCCTCTTTTAATCCAATGTGATTTCTAGCAGTTTTGGTGCAAACAGTAACATAATTAAGCCACTACTGTATGGAGTTACTAGATGACGCTTAGTGATCTACATACATGTTATATATATTTTTTTTTTATTTCGGAGTGTTCTTGTTAGAATATAACACAGGGAACCTGTTTAAAACCCGAATTTGGCATAGGCGCCAGCAAGCAAAATTTTAGAACTTCTGGCGTAGCCCAATAAACAAACGTCACATGCACATTGAACATAATGTAGACTAAATATCACTGTAATACCTCTACTACTTAGTACTATCTGAGTATCTCTAGCGAGTTTATTTGTAATAATACATGGCAACATTATCATGATAATTCCTACAAAACATTGCGTGAAATCTGTACACTATTCGAGATATAAATATGGTATCTTTGGACTTTTAGAGTTTCAGGATGAATATTGTAGAATAGTTGAATAACGTACGGACTTTTAGGTGAAAGACCCCCACCCCACCCCCCGGGGGGCCACCATACGCATGCGTACGCAAATTTGCAAAAATGGACACCCCCCCCCCATTCCCCCGCAGTACGTACGTACTAAAAACTGTGACGTCATTTTCTGTTTGAATTCTTCGGTCTTCTTTTACCAGTGGTAATACATCTTATTTTTCTATTATCGATAAAATAGACAGGACCGCTGGCAAGGTTATCTTATCCATGCTTCAACCAAAAGCTGATTATCTATCTACATGTAATTTGATAGCCTCAGGAGCGTAGCTGGCCGGCTTTCTATTTTTACATGCTGTAGCTTACATCAAATAATCATGTGTTCATCCTTTCTTCAGCCAGGAATGTTTCCCCGAGAAAGCGATATGGGGGGGGGGGTCCTGTGTATCTGATTACCACTGGCGAACTAGGACTTGCCAAATAGAAAGTATTGGATGATATCTAATAAGAACTTCCAACTTAATTTTATAAGCACCTCGGTAAGAGACGCGGGTTAACTAGGCTTTGATCAGACGGATAAGATGATAACAGAAAGTAGACTAAATGTAGATTTGATCGCGTTACTAGCTATGCGGGACGAAATCATTCAGGAAAAACAATAATTGCTCGTCATTCGCAATGTGACCAAGGTAATATTCGACTCAAGTAGTATTCTTTGACTTGAGCTGTATTTTGCCTATTTCATCACATCGCCAGGCGTTCAAGACGAATTGAAATAGACCATGATGCAGTACTTGCCTTACAGTTATAACTTGTGTGTTTCACCGTGCTCCTTATGCGCTCCATGCCCAATGAGTTATTGGAATTTTCATCTTGTCAATATCACAGCGCCCAAAGGGAACTCCATCTCCGGGTTTTATTTCAGAGTCTCTTCTCTTAGATAAGTCGCCATTGAAGGTTGACAGGTCCCATCCACCCAGGGTGTTGGTGTCGTTTTTTTTTTGTTGCCTATAGGCTTTTGATGAGGATTGAGCTTCCAGGCCACAGAAATGACTCAGTTTAGAACACTCAGCCACCTTGTACGCTAAACAGCAAGAACTAAACACAAAATTAATCAAACAGATGTTTGTCGTAAGCTTCTGCAACTCCAACTTTCTTTTTCTCGGACTCTACATCGTCAGTTGAGCTGACGGCAGCCATTGTTGAAGGACTTGACACACGGTATCAGATAATCCTATAATCCTCAATAAATTTCCTTCCACTCGACACTAGCCGATGAGCAGCTGTCTGACTTAGTATCGCAGCACACAAGGCCACTTTTCACAGCATTGGGTATACAACAAACTTTTAAAATCAATAATCCAGATACATGGTTACATGGCAATAAGTACATTTGTTGGACAACGTAAGACGTTTGAAAGTTTTCAACAATTCAGCCGACTGAGGGTGTGGGTGAGGTAGAGGCGTTGATTCAGGCGTGCATTGGAGTCCTGACAAATCAAGAGCAATAATCACAATACTTGCTTCAAATTGTTGAGACACACTGCCCATGAAATTTAAAATTACAACATCAGCATTTATTGAAGTTAATGCAGCAACATTTACATCGACAGGCAAACAATGGAGATTCTGACATGACATTCTAACACTTTCTGTTAATATTAAAGCATTTTTACAGTATTTTATATTAACTAGTTGATTAATCGTGCATTGATACAATATTTGAGGGTATTAAACACATAGGGTAATAAGTGGAGAGACTGCAATAAGGGGAGAGACTGCAATAATGTCACCACAATATATAATGAGCAAAACAAAGTAGGGTTAAACCTGAAAAAGGAACGCAACAAAACAACGAACGTGTCGGCAGAAAGCATTCGTCAGCGAAAAAAACGACAGAAACAATGATATAAAAATAAAAAATAGCACTTAGCTTAGAAGTAGTATCCATGGGAAGCAAAATAAATGTGACAGAAAGTTTGTGAGTGAGAGATTAAATAGGGTAGAGCAAAATTAAAAAAAACAGAAGTCCACTGCGATAGGTCGGGACGTGGAGGGGTTGAGCTAGGTTCAAGCTGTGAAAAGAGACATGACATTCATACCATGTGATGTCAATGTGCCATAAGTCAGGATAAGATTTTGTTCCTAATTTCCCCCGCTGCGTTTGTTCGTGCTAACCACGATTGTACTTAATGAAAAGTCCGTCTTGCCCTAGTAGTCGCTACTATTGAAGTGTTTGGAGACGGGACACTGTTAATCTTGTGTAATGTTACAGAGTTGTTCGGTACACCTGTCATAGAGTCGGCGTCCAGTCATCCCTATGTACGTCATCTGGCAGCGGAAGCAGACAATGGTGAAGACCGCGTTGCGGCTTGGGCAAAGGAAACAGTCGCGTATCTGAAAACTGCCCTTATTGAAACGTATGTCTTGAGTCTGGACAACAAAAGGGCAAGTGTTGCATCCACATGGTTTGGTCCTAATTGGGAGGGGCAGCGTTGATACAACTGCGCACAAGGAGGTCTCTCAGATTTGTAATCCGTCTGAAAACAATGAGAGGTGGAGAAAAGAAAATTTCTCGTGTGTCGGTGTCTGCGAGTAGTATAGAGCGGTGTTTAAGAAAAACACGCTTAGCTATCAGATTGTGAGGTTGATAAGTGAGAATAAAATGTTTCCTGTCAACATTGTTGCTCAGACGTGGCCTGAAGCATCAGCACCGATAATATTCTTAACCCTTTGGGTGGCTGATGAAAATACTGTCTCCGGTTACGACCTACACCCGAAAAAGTCTATCATCTCAAGTTCTTTGTCCCAAAAGTCCTCATCCGACCGACAAAGTCGACGAAGACGCAATAATTGAGAAAGAGGAATATAGTTTTTACAGGATTTAGGGTAGGATGAAGAGTAGAGTAGATAGCTGTGGCGGTCAGTGGGCTTAAATTAGGCCGAGGTGAGTAGTTTGTCTTTGTGAAGAGTGACTGTAATGTCCGAAAAGTTGACTGAGGTCTCAGAAACAAAAGATGTGAATTTAATGGAGGGGTGATAAGAGCCTACAAAGTTAATGAACAGGTCAAGCTCACGCCTCTTGGTGTATATTCGATCTAATAAGATCACACGATAAGCGGTTATTCGAGGTCTTTGGGAGGATGCGATCTTCAAGTTGGTATATTAAAATTTCCTAGGTACGGGCCTGCACCTGGTTGGGGGGCGGGGGGGGGCGGCAAACATGGCCCTTTTTCGAGTTTTTAAAATATATATGTTTGGGATACGTTATGGGCGGAACTCTGTCAGCTTCTTGGGTTTCTGAGTTTCCTAGGAACGGGCCTGCATCAAGCACATTTTTTTTCTGGAATGCTCGGGTGTTACCTCTGTTTCAATGCCGGTATTCTCTTGTTCATTGTCTAATACTGTGTTTCAGCGGGAAAAAAAAGTTATGCGGCCTTATTTGCAGCGTGGAAATCTTGTGAAGATTTATTCTATTGCTAAATTATCTTTTAATGCATCCTATAGGCTTGCCATAGATCGAATCTTTTCGTGAGACAATATTTTGAAAGTTTCTTCAATAATTTGCAAAAATATATGTGTTTTTTGTTGTTGATTTTTTGTTGTTGTTGTTGCTGTTCAAATAGTTTTGTAAACAAAACTCTAAGCAATGATTGCTTTTAATTGTACATCTACATTTAACTTTGCAATCTGTGCAAACTGCAATAATATTATAATATTTGCTACAAATAATACTCTGTTTGAGTCATCGGAATTTCCAAAGGTTTTTAGACAGTATTTGTTTATCTTATTTCCATATTGCTTTCTTATTTTACGGTTTATTTGTAAAAAAACCCAGCAGGGATGTACCTTAAGCATTTTCCCATTACCATCTGGTATTTTCAATTATCGAGCATCTCACAATTCTTTCATCAGCTCAGCCCCAATAGCTCAATCAGCATACACGATTCTTTAAATCATTTAATTCTTAGTACTAGGTGAATGAATTATTATTTTGAGATCTAAACGAATTTAATCTGGACAGAGAGGAGAGTATAGTTATAATTGAATACTAGCATTATTAATCTTCTTTTTTAATTTGCTTTAAAAATTTTTTTACTGTAACACATTTAAAAAAAAACAAAAACATAGTTGCTGGTAGTGGCCATCGCGTCTGTTACAAAGCTCTCGGCCTATTGCGCGATTCCCGATACAAGATAAATTGCTGGGTAAATCAGTATTTTTTCATCGTCATTGTTCAGTAAATATGAATATGATCATTGCTTTGTATTTAATATGCCGAGAAACCCTATTTACACACCATTTCCATTTATTAACAAGACGTAAATAGTTTTTAAGGCATGTGTTTCGAAATTAAAGTCTAAAACGAATAGGGGAGAAAGCATGTGTGTTTAAAATAGACACGTGACCTGAAATATACAGTAAAAAACTAACGTGTAGTCTGAACATTTCAAGTCAAATTGTTACTCAATGATGATCAAAAGCTTTGATTTACAAGATACAATCCGTGGTGATGAGTGGCGCAGACAGGAAATAAGTTGTACCGAGGTGCTTTAGAGACTGCACCACAATTACATACAATTTAGGAGTTCACAAATTATCAAGGCATATGAGATTCAAGGCTGTTAGCATTTATATTATTTGTTAAAAATCGGTTAACATGTAAAAATGTCCATAACAGTAATTTTTAAGATGTAAATAAAGTCAATTAATGAGGTGAAAGGAAATGAAATGTACGGTGTGAGGCTCCCTGGTTAGCTTTAACTCTGCAGATATTCTTACATTTTTAGATGAGGCCATTTCAATGCTTAAGATAATAACTTAAAGACTCACCTTTCGACCAATCGGGGTCTTGCTCTTTCTCATTAAACATGGCCTTTTCATTGGTTGGCGCCATGTAGGCCTCTTTTGTCGGCTCTGATGAGGCCAACATGGCAGTGTCATTGTTTGGAAACATGTTTTCCTCTTTTTTCGGCTGTCAATGGAAAACATCATCAAGTCAAGTAATTAAGAGACGAATTCTGAAATCAGTATCATTGAGATAGAAAAAAATCTGGCACCCCTGACAGACACCAACACACCCAGGGTCAGTGGGGTACCTAGGGTAGGGCAAGTAAGACAGGTAGGCGAGACGCCCTGTGCGCCGCTTAAAGGGGGTGCAAAAATCAATTTAAATTAATTTAGACTTTAAACTGCGAAAATTATAAACTTTCAACAGCATCCAGCCAGTTTAATTCTTTGAATTGCGCTTGCAGGCTACTAAACAAACTACCTAATTATGCACTAGAAAGTATTTAAAATTAGTCCCACAATGGAGCGATGGTTAATGCAAATCAGAAGAATTTTCTGTGTCCTTGTCTTGGGCACCAAATTAATCTAGTTACGCCCCTGCGCGGTTTATTATAAGTAATGCGTTAAATAAGAAAGCAATTCGGAAATAAGACAAACATAGAAGTACCTAGTGTGTTCAAATGTTTCGTGTTTATTAAAGCGTTTATATGAGGAAGTAGAATTAATAACACTTTTGACTCCGACCAAATTAGTACCTCGCCAACCAATGTTGCCATTATGTGGATAATAAATAAAGTAACTAATGGACCTACCTGCGTAACAGTACTTTGTAAATCAATCGACATGTTATAATTTTACGAAAAAACGTGTGAGAATCACTGTTTGTTGAGTTTCAACTTCAAACCCAGAATATTTCAATTAGTATTGCTCTCCCTGCAAATATGTAAGCATCATTCCATATTAATTAAAAATATTTCATTATGAAATCTATCTACAGAATCTTATCATAACCTAATTCCAACTCTATTAAGGACTGACATATACACTGGAGTTTCGTTTCACAGACAGATCTGATCACGAACAAGTGGTCCCTGCTCTTATCTTGTCATGTGTTTTTTCCCCCGGCGGTATGGGATAAAAAATCATTCCTTGCAAATTCTCATAACAGCATATAACCACGTGACTCATAATGTGTTTGTTTATATAGCTTCATATTTTTTTTGTAAAGTCAATTAAGTCATGGAAACTATGTGTTAATCTGTGAATGACTTGCCAGTACGAGGCTCTCTGTCAGGTCATACAATGTTTCTGCCTCGGCTTTGACTTTGCTATAAAGTCTAGTCTATTTTAGTCGTATAAAAGTTAACAAAGAAACAAAGATTTAGGTAATGAAGCCTAAATTTCGTTAGACACAATGATCAAACATACACACAACAAACTTTTAAGAATCCAAAGTCTCTGTTGTTAAAATACCAGAGCAAGATTTCCACCGTTTCTGTAGAGAAGATAATCATGACCTGTTTAAAGCTGTTACGGTCCGAGAATCTAGATCACAAGATTTTCAGCTGATGCTAGACAGTTTGTCACAAGAAGAGCCTGGTGTTTAGAGACATCTTCTAATCACGCAAGCTTCTACCGTTGGGGGAAATACGTCACAGAGGTAAAACGATTTCAAACGTGGTGAATGGCACTGACTGAAGGGATCGATGTGGTGTTTGATGACTTTTTGGCTTATGATTAATTTGTGGAAATTTATGACTTTTTGGAGTTTGGTGACTTTGTGGAGTTTTATGAATTTTAGGACTTTGATGACTTTTTGGAGTTTGATAATTTTGTGGATTTTGATGACTTTGTGGGGTTTGATGACTTTGTGTGGTTCCCTTTAACTGCCACGGGATGTCAGTGCAGCGCAAACAAGCAGACATCGGGACGCGTTCACAAAATAGCCTCCTAAAAGGGATGTTTGCAGCTTTGAGCAATGATTGCGAGATGAGATTATTTTATCAACGTCATTGTCGCCCGGTCGACGTGAGCCTGGCAAGCCGAGAAATGAAAACATGACAGCGCTAAATGCATTCGCTTCAATGTGTACACAATCAATTCATTAGAGATAGTTCATGCTGGTACCAACACGGGATGGAACCTTTCTGACCGCGCTCAGCCTGTTCTTATCCGCCTTTATCAAATCATTGATGGCCTCCAGGCCCCGTCCCACTATGTCATCACGAGTCTTTAAATGCCTCGGAGTATTTCAGTTGTTTTATATTGTCGTATCAGTTCTGCACAGAGTAACGTAATAGAAGACAGTGTCGTTTCATTGTAATTTTTTTGTAAAATGCAGACTTTTTATTTTAAAAAAAAAACATTACAAATTTTAAAAAAAAAAACTTCACTCAGTGTATCATATTTTTTAAGCTTAAAATTATCTTCTGAAACAACAATTCACTAACTTCGGAAACTTCACTAATCATAATATTTATATTATCCAATTTTTACCAAAAAGTATAGTTAACTTCTCATTTTCTATAATATGCAACGAAATCTACTGCCCTATGTCGTAGTGAGAAAGTATCGCCTTCGTCAACCATTTGTGTCAAGACATAACCCACTGGTAGGAACAGGAAGTTGCCGGATCTCAGAATAGAGCTGTCGTGTCCACTGAGAAGATACTGTCGTTCATGTTATAACAAAGACTTACGAAACAACAGTCGCAGTACCACGAAAATATCAATACATTCCTGTAACAGGCTACGGAAAATAAACACGGGCACCAAATGCCCCAAGTGACAGGCCGGCCCATGATCCAGGTCTGTATAGCATGCAGCCCAAGAACAAGGATGTGAAAAAAAAAAACAACATTGACATTTGTGAAGAAAAAAATATCAACCCATTTATAGGAGTTCAGACGGTATGCATGAAATCCACTGTGTGACTGAGTAACACGAACAACAACAACACTGAACAATAGTCGTCTCCCCCTAAAGAGAAAAAATCAACTTTTTTACCTGAGTTCAGAAGTAACGTATGAAGCTCTTATTTCACCGAGTAATATTAATATAAAAGATGCGGAGCGGTTTGGAAGAGAAAGCAGGACTCACCAGAAGCGAAATAGATATAAAAGATAAAAAGAGATTCTTAACTGCTCTGTTTGGCTTTTTATTTTAAATACGTCTTTTGTAAAGCTTTTTATTTTTTTAAACTGGACTATGCCTATCGACATAGGATTTCATGAGTATTTCAATTCAAATCAAGTATCGATATATAACAACATCTTAGCGGTTTTGAGAGATGGAAAAAAGAAACGAAACATTCTCTTGACCGTCTGCATGTTGCCGACTGATGATTTGCCATTTGTGGAGTGTGGATCTCCCTTTTAACATTTTACATCAACTATACATCAACTATACATCAACTATATATCAGAGATGCATCAACTGTACATCAAATATTCATCAACCGTGCATCAACCATACATCAACCATACATCAACTGTACATCAACTATAATCAACTATACATCAGCTATACATGACCTAGCTATACATGACCTATACATCAACTATGCATCAACAATATATCAACTATACATCAACTAGGAACGTTTTCATCATGTAGGCCTTGGAGACATTTCAGCGCTGGTTTTGTTTTTTGGGGGGGGGGGGGGATAAAACCCAGGCCACCCTGACAATGGGGGGGACAGATGTCCCCGGGCGCCAGCTAGTTAGGGGCGCCAAAATGTGCTTTGATATTATTTTATTGATGAAAATAATGGGTTTTAGAGTTGAAAAAAAGAAAAAGGGGCGCTAAAAATGGATCTTGTCCCCGGGCGCGAATCTTGTCCCCGGGCGCCAAACACCCTCGCTACGCCACTGCTGCCAACCTTTGCTTGTCGTGCTTCTATTTACAGTGTTATTCTGACTCAGTAGTCGCCCGCATACCTTGGTTTCTGTGTGTTTGAATGTTGCCTATCTCCAAAGTTTGCACGCTTTGCCCTTTGCTTGGTTTGATTCTATTCATTTGTTATCTCACAGGTCGTACAAATATTATATAACACAAGACTATGACAATTTTTTTATAAGCCACGCTTACTCCTTCAAACATTATATAAAATTTCCCTTGCTCAAACACTTAATATCATATATACTATTTCTAGCAACCACCCCACAGCCCTTCTCCGATAAAACACTGGTATAACAAATTATTTTTTGATCATTCTTATTAAACAACTGTCACTGTAAACCAAAGGTTTACCAGCCATAGACCCACGGTACTGCACGGCTTCAGGGAAAAACTGTTTAATTAAAGACAAGAACAAATAAATTACCATTTAAACAAGAAGAGACAAGCAAATTTCAAGCAATGAGCCAGGAATTATTAATATTTTTTTCAAAAATACCTATTATTGTAAGAAAAAAAATGCATTTGAGTTTTAATACCGGTAATCTAGGATAAATTCTTAAAATTTTAAATACAGAAATTTTGAAAAAAAAAAAAAAAAAAAAAAAAAAAAAAAAAAAAAAAAAAAAAAAAAAAAAAAAAAAAAAAACAAAACACAATTCTCCAATTACAATGTCATTAATTTGGAAAAAAATAAAAAAATAATGTTCATTTGGAGATGAACCAATACCCTTGCTAATACACTTTAAAGTACAGTTGTGTACTCTGACTATTTCGAGTAATAATTTAGCATTTTTGGGGCATTGTCATTAGTCCACTTTAAATTAAAACTTTGATTTACATATGCATAGCGTGAAAGTTTAGTGCCGATGGTATTTTCAATTTAAATGTAATTGCTAAGTACATTTGAAACTTATATTTAAGGAAGAAATGCTTGATTAAAAAAGACAATAGATAAATGTATATCGACACCATGTGTTCGCCTTGAGACTTACGGAAAGCGCACATTCGCATTTGCTGGTCCAAAAATTTGGAACGCCCTTCCTGTCGATCTCAGAAACAACCAGACACTGGAGTCCTTTAAAACCGATTTAAAGACACATCTATTTCCAAACACATTCTGGGATGATTGTATACAATATTTTCCTATTTAATGCATATTAGTTGTGTTGCTTAGGGTTGAAATGGGTAGAAAGACTTTGACTTGGTATGCTTGTAATTAGTTTTTGTAGTGTTGCGTTTGTTTTAAATGTGGTAAATTAGAGGTTGTTTTTTTTACTTTGTACCGCACTTCGGCCTTTGGGGATGAAGCGTGTTTTTGAAATAAACTTTATTATAATTATTATTATATACATATAGTAACCATTGTGGATACCATTCACTATTTTTAAGATAACAAATATTAGAAATATTAACAGATTGTTTATCAGCAAACAAACAAACAAAAGCAAAAAAAATAAAAAAAATAATAATACTTTAATAAGTTAGTATTTAAATATATTTAATTTGTGAACATGTAGAAAGTTTTCAATTTCTGCAAGGGAAAATTAATAAGATGTACTTCATTATAAATATTTTAAAATATTTTTACACACACATACACAGACTGACAGACCAGAAAACTAAAAGTAAAAGCAAGAAAAAGATAGATAGGGTTAAAGAGATGAAAAATGTGAGTCAGAGAGTAAGAGAAAAAGAGAGAGATGAAAAAAAAAGCATAGAAAAATGGATTTAACAGGGTATAATAAGGATTTTTATGTTACAAGTGTTATAAGTTGNGGGGGGGGGGGGGGGCAAGGGCCAGCAGTGCCAGTTGTTTTTTTTTTGGAATATTTTTTCCCCGCCCCCCCCCCCCCCCTGGAGATATAGCTGAAAGAAACCCTGTAGTGTGTGGAAGGGAGAAACATAAGTTTGTGCTTCAGCC
This sequence comes from Lymnaea stagnalis, assembly GCA_964033795.1. Lineage (NCBI taxonomy): Eukaryota > Metazoa > Mollusca > Gastropoda > Lymnaeidae > Lymnaea > Lymnaea stagnalis. Next base: position 255,399 of record CAXITT010000838.1, on the reverse strand, counting down.
CCGTTTTCAATAGTCTGTAAAACTACGTCCACTGTAAGTACATTTTATGAGGTTAGAAATGTCTCAAAGGCATCATTTGTTACACACGCAACAATTTCAGCCCAAAGTAGATTTCACTTTTTTAAATTACATTGTTTAGATGTTGTACATTCATTAAATCTTCTTCAATTCTAAGAACAGTAAGTTTGTCTAAATACTTCTTTAAAAAAAAAAAAGAAAACAACAAATATTGACTCGGTAGTGTTAAATTAAAGATGACCTCTTAAAGTTTTTTTATGTCCTCTTAAGTCTCTATGTTTCTTATCTTCTCATAAGTCTCTTTATTTCTTATGCTCTCATAAGTCTCTAATGTTTCTGATGTTCTGATAGGTTTCTATAATTTTCATCAATTGTTTCTAAATCAGATTTGAAATTGTGTGCAGGAGGTTCTACAATCTGTTTGACTTCAAATAGTCAAAGCTATAGACCTACACCGCGACTTATGTTATAGACCTACACCGAGACTTATGTTATAGACCTACACCGAGACTTATGTTATAGACCTACACCGCGACTTATGTTATAGACCTACACCGCGACTTATGTTATAGACCTACACCGAGACTTATGTTATAGACCTACACCGAGACTTATGTTATAGACCTACACTGCGACTTATGTTATAGACCTACCCCGCGACTTATGTTATAGACCTACCCCGCGACTTATGTTATAGACCTACACCGCGACATATGTTATAGACCTACACCGCGACTTATGCTATAGACCTACACCGCGACTTATGTTATAGACCTACACCGCGACTTATGTTATAGACCTACACCGCGACTTATGTTATAGACCTACACCGCGACTTATGTTATAGACCTACACCGCGACTTATGTTATAGACCTACACCGCGACTTATGTTATAGACCT
>CAXITT010000838.1:241186-254309 GCA_964033795.1 Lymnaea stagnalis | reverse complement strand
TGTGTGTGTGTGTGTGTGTGTGTGTGTGTGTGTGTGTGTGTGTGTGTGTTTGTGTGTGTGTTTAGGGTGGTCCCCTTCGTCAACCGATTTTAATGGGTCAACTTGTTCAAATAAAGTTGGTGTATTATAAAACCTAAAGTATGAACGTTTAAGTTCTTTCTTTTATTTATTTTTTTTTTTTTTTGTATGAGTTTTAACAATAAAAGTGCACCTAAGCCTAAGGGATAGATTTAGACGAAACTTGGCAGAAATTCACTTCAAAGTCTGTATGGAAAAACTTTGGGGGCTTTTGAATGTAAAATTGGGTCCAATGCTACTAATTTAATTTTCTTGATATGCATATCTCATATTTTTCAAACGATTTTAATGTCAAATGATTTAAATGTTTACTTGGCTAATAAAAATAATCTCTTGAATTATGTAAATGTAGGGTTGATAAACGCCAGGAGCTTTGGCATCGACGGATACCTCTAAATAAGACATCTTTACAACAAAAAAAAAACAAGTTTTGCTCTTTAAATCCAACTTTTAAATTAACGGAAATGGGTTAGGCCCAAAACTCAATGATCACAATATTTATTATAACTGGCTTTTTATAGAAGAGAATGTTACATTTTTATTGGTAATTTTGCGAAGTTTGTTTTAAATGTCCCTAAAAATAAATCGCATATGTTGAAAAGAAAACCAAGATTTATTTTTACCGAAACAAACCCGAGCAAAGATTCGCTAATTAATGAAACCAAAAGGAAATAAATCTTGTACTCTTTTTAATAAACGACAGTTTATTGTATTTGTATGTGGAAGGGGGGAGGGGGGCATTGTTACCAGCATGCATAGTTCAAAAATCAATTCAATTGCGTGTATACTTTTTTTAAAATTGTGCTTTTGCATACCTAGGGCCTAGTCCTAGTCCTAGACCTAGGCCTAGATGTTTACCGTTTTAAATCTATGTCTAAGGGCTAAGGGTTCTATTTTTTAAATTATTTATTTAATGCTACCCTAATTTGATATGTGTATTGGAGAGAGAGAATCAAAATTTTTAGCCCCCAACAGCATTTAGTAAAGATATGGGTTAGTGCATTATATGAGGGTTATAGCAATGTTTCAAAGGGATCATTTGTTAAACACGGAAAAAAATTCAATCTCTATTAGTTTAGATCAGTGGTTCTTAACCTGGGTTCGATTGAACCCCAGGAGTTCGGTGAGCCAGTCTCAGGGGTTCGGCGGAGGTCCCAAAAAAATCAGGAAAAAAAATCATATTTTATTTTTCCTATTAAGAAGGGTTCGGTGAATGCGCTTATGAAACTGGTGGGGTTCGGTACCTCCAAAAAGGTTAAGAACCACTGGTTTAGATTTTTAAATTAATTTTTTATTTACGTGTTGCAAACTTAATTATAAATTATTAGCTACTTAAATACGATACAAAATAATTTAAGTTTAAATTTTGTAGCTGACATCAGATGATCTCACGTTGGTGGTGCGGTTTGAAACTTGCGCTCTGACTCTGAATAAAAGTCTTGAGAGAAAAATAGTCACCTCACCTTTGAGGTGACATGTTTAACGTGAGCTGCTGGCAAAGCAAGAAGGTCCCACATTCTAAACCAGGAAATTAGTCAAATGGTCGGTTCCATTCCAATTAGCCATCTATTGGCTAGGCAAACAAATTAATAGGTGTGAATGCTTGTCAACCGACCTGCATTGCAATCGTACAATGGTAGGCACCCAGTACAATGGTAGACACCCAGTACAATGGCAGGCAACCAGTACAATGGTAGGCACCCAGTACAATGGTAGGCACCCAGTACAATGGCAGGCACCCAGTACAATGGCAGGCACCCAGTACAATGGTAGGCAACCAGTACAATGGTAGGCACCCAGTACAATGGTAGGCACCCACTACAATGGCAGGAACCCAGTACAATGGCAGACACCCAGTACCATGGCAGGCATTCTGATTTCAGGATTATTAACTGAATTGTGATGGGCTCCATATTCAATGTTTACTAATGTTTTTTATAAATCTGGCCTTTGGTTGGAGAAAATTTAACTTTTAATAGTTACTTTAGTTTTAGCGAGGTGGTTTTGACTATGACAGACTATGTGTTGGCTAATAACGCTCTATAAGAGTTTTTCCGAATACAAACCCGAAAAAATTTGGTAACTTCGGCTAGTCTAGTAAAATATAAAGGCATATTATTGTTAACAATAAGTAAATCTTTTGAAATTCCTTGTCTGGTTACATTAAAAAATTAAAAATGAATGCCAAAAATGTTACTGCTCTCCTTTCCATGGTAATGTCACGGTTATCCTTTAAAAATAATAAATAGTTCTTGAGTTTAAGTGGCTATTTATTTTACACAGTGACAATAAATGAAAGGATATAATTCAATCTGTCGAAATAATTCAATAGATGTTGGAAAACCATTTAAAAAAATTGCAGTGACAGAGATACATGCGGAGATGGAGCGACAGGAAGAAAGACATAATTTACAAGCAGAGCTAGAGAAAGGGAGAAAGACATAGATACATGCAGACATAGAGAGACAGGTAGGGAGACAGAGATACACACAGTCACAGAGATAAAAAATAATAAATTCCCTGGATTATTTCATAACTTATTTTATTTCATCAATACACAACTGCCTTATATCTCTACATCAGATTTCAATTTATATTATAATTATCAAAAGAAAAATTAAAAATAATTTAAAATTGTTCTTAAAATTGTTCACACTAAACATCTTTAATTTAAATCCAATTTGTAATTCCCAGAATTTCAAACGGCAGAAACATCCAGTAACGAAGCAATAAAAATAAATTTTGTAAAAACCATACAATAATAAAAAAAAAAAACTCACTGTGTTAGGGAAACAAATAAAAATTTAATTCATTTTGAATCATAAATAAAACAATTTTTTTTTGCAGTAGCAGTCTTGTCAGTTAAAATAAATTCAAATCATTTCTGCATTTTTTTTAAAATGAAGAATTAAAAATTCAACAATAAATACGTGATATATAAATTTCTATTAAATTTTTAAGAGAGGAAAATTAAGCAGCATTTTAAAAAAAATATTTTTTGTTAACATATTCACTATTTACCACTGAAACTCAGTGAAAATCTTGAAATCATAGTGTCAGTAGTTTTGCTCTTTCTTGTTCTAAAAGCTATATAGCAAGTTCATAATTGAATCACTCAATCCTTTAAGGTGACAAAACTAATATAAAATTAACACCTTCAATTTCAAATCCGTTTTTAGTGCTGATAAAATACCCAGGTAGTTCTTTTAAATTGCTAAAAAATTTGAATTTGATATCATTATAAATTACAACAAAAAAATTATTGCAGAATCTTCCTTTTCAAAGAAATTGAAATATATATTGAAATTAAATATACTGTGAAAAATATTAGCTTCAATTCTTTTTAAAATATCAAATGTGAAATTTTAATTTTGTGAAAGAAACATTCCATTTCTTCCATACTCTTTACCATGAAGCTAATGTCAAATGAGAAATTAGTTTCAATTTTGTGAGGATCAAATTTTCTGTGTAATAAAGTAATACTATTGTGTCATTTTTAGTGAAGCCCAACACCTCAGCAGTTCAATTTTCATTTTAAGGGAGGGAAAAAAAGTTATAATTTCCAGATGTTTGAATGCAAGATAATAAGTAATACCTTTGAAGGTTCACTAAATCATGCAAAATACTTGACAGGAGGCCTATATAAGTATAAGTGTAAAACTGTCATCAGGGGACCCAAAGTGAATATATTAAGAGGATTTTCTGGCTCCTAGGTTTGTAAGCCCTTTCCAAACACTTCACCCCCACTGAAAGGTATTTAAAAAAAAAAAGAATAATTATTTTTTATTTCAAGTACATTAACAATGAATAATTTACATCAGAGGTTCCCAAACTGTCCTCTCGGGGCTATGCATGTTCTTCTCATGGATTTTTTGGCTGCTCCAAGAAATGCCTGAACACTATTAAAATGTTCAACAGAGTGTCTGCCTGGGTGGGGGGGAGGGGCTCCTCACAGACATTTATTATATGGGGGGACCCTGCAAGTCTAAAATTTTGGGACCCTGGGTTACATAATATCTTTACTTGCAACCTTTGTGGCAAATCTATAAATTATAATGACACAAATCAAATGTCCTGATGAAAGGGATTAGTTGGTTGGCAAGATTGCTTTGGCTCTAAAAAAATGGGGGGCCATGGCTCATTAGAGTTAACAATCTCAACTGATTAAAACAGAGCAATGGGGGATTGTTTCGGGAGGTTGAACACAACATGACTCCATTTGGTGTCCAGACAGTAAGCTAAACAAAAAGTTATACAAAGATTCTACACATGACTAATGAGGTCAACATTTCTTCATGTGTTAAGATATAAATATAAATGTACAAATCTGTTGCTAATATCATTGTGGTCTGGTTAATTGTTGAGGAGAAGACAATCTATGGAACGCACACAGCAAACCCAGTAGCAAAACTTAAGTTGACATGTTAACAAGGCAAGTAATTACTACATTGGTGAAAATGGAGCACATAATTAACATACACATACAAATTTTTGGTTGCAATTTTAAACGTTTATGGAATCAAAATATTAATTCCATTATTTACGGTTTTTAGGATTTTTATTTTTCAAACCATTCAAATTTTTGAATTGATCCTTCGCTATCAATAAATATGCCCTGGTGTCTGTTTATTTCTATAGCCTACTCATCATTACTTGAGGAGTTGAAATCCATAGTATTACAGTATTCCTATGGTTTCCTCCAACATTCCTTAGATACCTGCAATTTAGTGGCCAGGAGATTTGAGAATTCCTTATGGGAACATATGATGATACTTTCCTACTGTGATGGTAAACTCTTATAGAATAGCTGGTGATCTTCCAGGGCAGCAAGACTAAGAATGCTTGGTTAGGTACCACCCCAACCCTCGTTGAGAGCGTACAAAAGGTCGCCGGGATCCTCTCTCTCCACAACTCAAGCTTTGGGAAATAAGTAGCTTAGGTCAGGTCCCTGGACATTTCAACTCTAGGCAGCAGTGACGCTCAACCGACTTGTTTGTATGACCTATACCTTGTTGAGAAGGAGGAGGTTGATGAATCTTCACCCTGGGGACTCAGATGGAGATAAGGTATGTATATGCTTGACATGGCGCACACGACATTTCAATGCAATAATTAACTGGTGGTACAATATTGATAAAGTTTAACAACTCATTGTCTCGTCAGAGGAGACTAAACTTTATCGGATATGATAGTTGTAGAGGTTCCTGCTCTTTAGAGATAAATTGACAAAACTTGTTGAAGTCCCAGCTCTTCACAGCTGAATTACTGCTAATGAGCCTCCTCTGATATTGATAATTAACCTTCCATGACTGCAGCATCTAACTCCCTAAACTAAAGAGTGTGGAACACTTATCTATTAAACATTTAACAAATCGGTATAATTCTTAACATCCTTATACCACCAGTTCAGGAAATGCACTGTGCTGAGTTCATGAATTTACTTTTTCTTGAAAACACATAAGAAAAGATGAAAGTTGAAATTAAAGAAAATGGAAACCTCAAGTATCTATTTGAATGGCTTTATGCCACAAATTAATTTAAGTCAGTTGAAATTTAGGGAAAAAAACTAAATTAAACCAGAACAAGGTGAAATGATTTGAAAAATACTGATGCAGATAGCTGTTAGTTTGTAAATACTTTATTATTCATCCTATTGAAGAATAGATGATGACATGACATGCATGTTATAAAGTTATCTACTCGCACACTTTGATCAAACTTAAATAATTTCACAAGGCGAAAATGTTCTCCAACAAAAATGATTCCAAATATCAAATGCACATTTTTTTTTTAAATGGATGGCCAATGTTGGTTATGGATTATGCTTATATTTTAAGTTAATGGGATGATTTCAGATAAATACGTTTTCAAGATGTGGTGATACTTAAACAATGTCTACGGAGAATGAGAACTTAAAAATTGTGAACATGAAGCCATTCTTGTGCAGCCAAAACCTTTCCCACAGCATTCTTCCTCCTTTTGTACTCTGATAATGGCTGTAACAGACAACTGAGTCATCACAGACATAGTTAATGTTTCATGGAATGATAAGTAATGTAGGCCTATGTACTAAAATTTGGATTACGATTGAACTGCATATGCCTCTAACCACAAATTTTTTCCTAATCTGCTTGATCTTGCCCAAGATATTAAATTAAATAAAGAAAAGCTAAGTTTGACAAACCACTCCTAAAATTTGCTTGCATATTATGAAAGACAGAATAATTGAATTTAATAATTTTAGAAATTGAAATTTACGACAATTATATAGTTAGTTCTGTCAGATATTTGTGAAGCTTTGTAATTGAACTTACAGCTGAATGTAACCTACTTCCTCTTCTGAATCTCTCTAGTCTTATTTAATAAAAAAATGTTTGAAAAATAGTCTCAGAGCCATAGTGATTCGAACATGAATTAAAGCTACATCACTATAGCTCAAATAGCTCAAGTAAATAGATCAGCCAAAAAGAGCCCTGAGTGAGTCACAAAGCTTCATTTTGTCCCCACAGAAGGGGAGCCAACTTATAGTATGTATTTCTGAGCAAATTAAATCAAATTCACTCCCCACCCTCCAATGCCACTTTACAAAAATAACTTGTGCCACAGTCATGTAACAATATTTACAAGTTGTCAGTAGGCTACAATGATAAGTACAGCACAGGAATACATTTATATAAGATCATTTATGAACCATAAGCTTGATTACATGGCAAATTTATATCTACAACTATTATACTACAACACATCTGAAATCAAATACTCTTACGATTCTTCAACATCATATTAAAACAACAATAACTGTTAACTTTTTTTTTTTTTCTTTTAAATTTAATTTTTTTTTTCAAACATAAAATTGCCCACATGATAATATTAATTTACACACAATACATTGCAACATAATCAAAAACTGGTAGGGCAGCATTGGGACTTTGCACTTAACATTCATTTAAATAAGGACCTCCCAACACATTTTATGGCTTGTTAAAAAGTGTCATCAAGTGCTACAAATACATTTGTCTTTAGGGCAACAATGTCATGCAACTCTTCTTTATCTTACCCAAAGGAAGATAATTTTTGTACCTCTCATCCAAGTATCTCAGTTACATCCCTGGGTGGCAGAAGACAGTAGCAAGGCTTCATGGGGACCAGACATAAGTTATAATACTTAAAATACAGCAAGTTTTTCAGACCCATGCTGATGGGTAGCTGCACTGACTACTAAGCTAATTATTGCATTTGAAAATTATGGTTTAAGAAGGTGTCTTTGGCCTCTCTTGAAGTTTGGGGCTGATACACCTCACTTTGATGTGGCGGAATAACAAATCATTGAATTACGAACATGACAGTTATAAGAAGTTTCCCTTGCACTAGGATTATGTTTTGAAAGGACTGTAATATTTACAATAAGTAACAGGATTTTTATTTTAAAACTTTTACCAACCCACCGGTATAAATATGTAAATTCCATCAAAAAGTAGTGAGGCAAACGAAATTAAGAATAAATTAAGAATGTGATAAATCCTAGAATTAACCTTACAGATTGTAAGAGATAACACATCAAAGGGATGAAACACATAAACAAATGACATTAACAGATAACGTAAGCTGAAGCTAAAACATTGGGTAAAGAGCAACATATTTTCAGACTTGATCAAAAGGACCTCATTGGTTTCATTCAGAGATTAAAAGAAACCTCAAACATGTAAAAGAAACTTTTGAGTACGGCACACAAATAAAAAATATGACATTCTCCGTGAGGACACTTGCACTGACCGCGTCTCTTGTCTCATCACTTTCTCTATAGCCTGAATAATTCAAGAAAATATAGCAACTCTGATGGCTTTCTCGCAACTAGGGATATACTTTTCTCATAACTTTTCATCGGGGCTTTTCTTCATGTTTATCATGCGTTGTCCTTCTGTGTCACCATCCACTTCCTTGGTGGGCGGAACCTTGGCCCACTTTTCCAGATTTGTCTTGGCGAAGATCACATAGAAGATGCCTCCAAACACATAGACCCCCGCGGCAATGAAGAAGGCTATCTGCCACTCTTCTCGGGTTTTCTGAAATTTATATTAAGTAAATAATAAAGGGACATCACAACAGTTTTTAAAAAAAATTGGAGATTGTCAGTTAACTCCCCACAAATTTTCATTTATGTTATACAAAGAATAAAGTCAACAATATAAAATATTTGTTATGAAATTAATGTCTGTCTTTTCATTACATTCTTTTGTAGAAATGTATATATTGCCTTTTAGTAAAAATATGAGCTAACTGACAAATAATTTCAAATGAGAACTTGATGGAGTTCAATCTTTATCGGAATGACTCTACTGCTGTCTAAACCTCTGGTGCTTTAAAATAGCCCCAAGAAGTATCAGCAAGGGGGTTTACAGGATTATTTATTGACATGGTGATATACTAAAATATCACAAGGCCTAACACACATACAAAATTTGCGCTTTTAATAAAGAGACCATCATCTGTTAATTTCTTATATAGCAATAAATATAACCAAAGAGCAATAAATATAATCAAAGAGCCATAAATATAATCAAAAAGCCTTAAATATAATCAAAGAGCCATAAATATAATCAAAGAACCATAAATATAATCACAAATCATTTGGTTTGCTCAAATTTAGAGACTTATTTTATCCTTAAGTCATCTCCCTGGTATTGGGGAATAAAGGTGCCACAATACATATCTGTTTAAGAAACTTTGAAACCAACATTATTTGTTTTGTTCAAACCTCCAAATATGCAATACTTAGTGCTTCATAGAACAAATTTAATAAACTTCTATTAAAGTCTCTCGCATATAATCTAACACAGATTTTAATATTAAAATTTCACAGAAACTTATTTGTGAAATTATCTTACATTGGTAGTGATAGCTCCCACAATGTAAGGAGCTAGGATGCCAGGAATGGTGGCCGCAACATTAGTGATGCCAAAGAGAGTTCCAGCAAACTGAGGAGCAATATCTCCGTGGTTCACCATGTACCCAGCGAATGCAACGCCCGACAATCCAACAGTCCCACATAGAAGGACAACAGCAGCGATCTGCTGTGTGCAGTCCATGAAGGTGACACCAACAAGGCAAACAGCAGGGCCGAACAATCCTGAGAAGAAATTAAAGGGACTTAATCCTCAAAGAAATTAAAATGACTAAATTCTCAATAAAATGCAAATTTAAATTTAAAAAGGTTTTTTTTTAATAATTTTTTTTAAAGTGAAATGTACATTGTTTTGTAAATTTAATACATTTTAAAATCACCATTCAGAGAAAACTAATTAAAGAAATCTTGAAAGACTCAAATAATAAGTGCAAAAACCCACCTATTGCAGACATGGTTTTCCTGGTTGTAATACGGGACAAGATGTTTTTGGACATGAGTAGATCTGATGTGACTCCAGCTATGGTGATAAATAGCCACATACTGAGATAGGGCAGCATGGAGAATGCACCGTTCTGAAACAGATTTAATGACAGAATGTGTTAACAATCTGAAAATCTTGGAATTACACACATTAATATTTACAACTAGTAAAACTTCAGAATATAATTCACTATTTCATATTAGATTTATTCAATATAATTCAACTCAGAGTACAACAAAAGACGGTTTTCACTGTGAATTGAATACCCACAATATTCTATAGCAAAATATTTATATTTAACTTTTAGCAGAAAAAAACAAAAAACACTTTAAACAAATGTTTGTGTCAGAGGCATTATTCCAATTATGGTAAGATTTAATAAACAAAAATTATTTAAGATAAATCACTTTTCTGACATAAATGAGATGTCAATGTTGTCATTGACAGAAGAATAAAAGTAAAATCAAATTTTCATATGTTATTAAAAAGAGTAAAATTGGAAGATGATAAAAGGGTTTAGAAATGGTTTGTGGAAGCAAATGCTGTTCCTGAAGTTAAATACAAATAAGTCAAGCTTCCTTGTCATATTATTATTATTATTATTATACGTGGTTTTATATAGCTTGGTACCGTACCCCAGCCTAGGGCTGGGCTCACCATGCTGTACATACAATTTAACAAACATAATAAAAAATCTGAAATAAGTATTTGACATATATTAAATAAAACAAAACAAATGTATATACAAAACTAGTTCCATCTCAAGCGACACCCAGTAGCATGGTTTTACGGTCAGAGGTGGGAATTAGTCAGGATAGTAGAGATTAAATAGATGTGTTTTGAGTGCAGTTTTAAAGGTTGTGATGGTCGGTATATTGCGATGTGTAATGGAAGAGAATTTCATTGTTTTGGTGCACAGAAAGAGAACGATCGTTCACTGTATGCTTTTGTGCGAGTCTTGGGGACAGAAAGAATATGCGCGTCTGCGGAGGAGCAAAGCTGTTGAAGGGGTGAATAGACAAGAGAGAATATGGTTTTCATTTTGCATAATTTAAATTTAAATCCAATTAAACTTGGCAAATGATTTATTTTGACTATGCTTGCATGACCTCAGCTCAAAATAATTTAAATTTGCCTTTGGAATAAATTTAAGTTATAGCAAGTGTAAGCTTGAATTCAGACTTCAAATCTATTTTTGCAAGAAATACAAAATTATAAAGAAATGTCGGGAGAAGAAATGTTGTTTAGTAATCTGGGAATGGGAATAATTTTGGCTGGACATTTGGGAATAAGAATTAATTATCGCTAAGAAAAATAGTATAGAAACTAACTCTGTTAGGGAATATGGTATAGGAAATATTTTTGGTAAGAGAACATGGTATAGAACAGCTTATTTCTGTATGACAAGATTAAAATGAAAGATTTTGGTAAGCAAAATTTCATGTGTGTTGTAAAGAATTTAGAAAAATGACAAGCCAGGTTAGAAAACTCACCGACTTAAGGTCAAATTTGAGGACCTCCTTCATGTACGTTGGAATCTGGGTCAGCAACATGTATAGGCCGTAGTTACCGCAGGTGTGACCTACAAGGATGGCCCAAAATGGCAGGGACTTGAAGATGGCTTTCCATGGCATTGGTTGCTGAGATACATGAAATAAATTTAGTTAAACCAATGCAAATTTTGTTTACATGTATGTTGATCAATATGTATCAGAATATGTTAAATATTATCATGCGAATAAAACGAAAAATACCAATTCATAATTTGTAATGTTCATAATTTTATTTTCATTGATTTATTTATAAAAATAAATATATAATATAAATAATGATAACTAATTTGTGTGAAAAAAAATGTCATATTATCATACAAAATTTTAGATATTAATTTTTTTATAAACAAACTAATGAAATTTTTTTATTCCTTTGGATTAAAATGTTTACAATCAATTAAATGTCAGGCCTAAATCTTACTGGTTTTTGTCCGTCTTTAAATATAACATGATGTTGAATGTATCCTCTCTCAAGGGGAGTAATTCTCCTAGACAGCGATGGACTGTCATACACCAGGAAAAACCAAATGATACACCATACAAATCCAACGGCACCTGTAAACAAGCCAAAATCAATTTTAAAAAAACACAAAAAAATCCTACATTTCTACAAAAACATCATTAAGACATTATCTGACATTTTACAGTTTCCCTTTATTTATAATAAATGAAGTATCATTCAAGGAAATTTTATTTTATAAAGAAAATGTGGCAAATGTTGGTTGGCTTAGTTATAGATTAGCAATTAAAACTTGACAACAATGATATTTGTTTTAGTCACCAGACTGGGCCTATTTATAATAATGTCTTTTAATTAAAAGAAAAATGTTTCTCTAAAAGGCCTTGCACTGAACTAACACTGAAGAATGATACTGGGGACTTGTTGTCTTGTGTAAGATATTCAGCCCTGTGATGGGTTGATGTATTGAATCCTGACAGTATTGATTGGTTTCATTCTTTACGATTCAAGAAACATGTGACAGTTTAGCTTTACAGCAACCTCTTCAAAAAAAAACAAAAAAAAACTAAGACGCCGACAAGTGTGTGATGTACAACATTGATTTTAGCCTCAAACAACAGCTACCTACCCATCACATAGAAGACGGAGTCCCAGCCAAGACTGCTGCAAAGTAGTCCACCGATGGGGAAGATCAACGCATTACCAAACTGACCACCTGGTGATGGCAAGGTGATACATAAAGTTAGAAGAGATGGTTCATTTTTTAACAAATTAATTAGTTTTAATTAAAAGTACAGTGTACTCTTGATTATCAAAGCTAATAATAACAAGGTGAAGTCTATATGTGACCTAATCCCAAAAATATATATAAAGTTGTTTTTTTACATATGGATAAGTATAGAGGAAAAAAACATAGCTTTTATTGTTAAGCTTTCTGACACAAAATGTTGTCTTTAATACCGGGTATGCTACTGTTCATTGCAGTGAATTTCTATTTGCTGGGTCACAAAGTAGGAGACAAGAGTAAACAGTGGGATAACTGTTGTCTGCATAATTTAATTTTTACTTGGATTTGAATGGTCAGAAAGTCCACTGAATGAATGTAAATTTAATACCTAAGACAAGAAAGCTTCAGTTGGGAGACAGGCAAGCCTACCTGACAATGATACACCAACCAACCTGCTCCTCTCTGAGGGAGGAGACCATCTGGCAAAGAGGGCTTGGGCAGCTGGGTAGTAAGCGCTCTGTGGAATACAAGCTGGACATAAACTTGTGGTAAAGTGATATAGGACTTGGGTAGTGGTCATGTGATAGAGGACTTTGCAATAAATATAAAGCTGAAATGTTCTCACCTCTCCCACTCCAATGAGGACCCGAACAACCAAGAACAACCAAGGACTGGCCCTGGCTGATACAGGGGAGAGAAGTCCAAGTATGGCGGTAGGTAGCATGGTGTACATCACAACTCTCCGTGGACCGTAACGCTCACTTAACATGCCACCTGGGACCTGAAATATCAAATTTAACTTAAGTTGTTTATTCAACAATCAAATTGTTGGTTGGTTGTTTTTTTTTCAGGGGGGGGGGGGGGGGTTTTTTTTAAAAAGAAACGGGGGGGGGGGTTGTTTTTTTTTTAATTTTTTTTT
>CAXITT010000838.1:219615-241115 GCA_964033795.1 Lymnaea stagnalis | reverse complement strand
TAGATAGATAGAAAGATAGATAGATAGATAGATAGATAGATAGATAGATAGATAGATAGATAGATAGATAGATAGATAGATAGATAGATATATATATATATATATATGTGTCTATGTATTTATTTGACCCTAAATATTGATGTTGGGGGGATCAGACAATGTAAGCCTGTGCTCTGATGCACGTCCGTGAAGACCATTTTGGTAAAAACAGCCGTAGAGCGCAATGGTTGCCTGATTACATAAAACAAACCAAGAAATCGTCCATTTAAATCATTCTGGCTGTACTGATTAGGCAAGTAAAGTAACTCATTAGTCTGGTAAACTTACTCAGTAGCCCAGTAAAATAATTCATTAGCCAAGATAAGTAACTCATTAGCCAAGATAAGTAACTCATTAGCCAAGTAAAGTAACTCATTAAGCCAAGTAAAGTAACTCATTAGCCAAGTAAAGTAACTCATTAGCCAAGTAAAGTGACTCATTAGCCAAGTAAAGTAACTCATTAGCCAAGTAAAGTAACTCATTAGCCAAGTAAAGTAACTCATTAGCCAAGTAAAGTAACTCATTAGCCAAGTAAAGTAACTCATTAGCCCAGTAAAATAACTCATTAGCCAAGTAAAGTAACTGCCCTGTGGGAGAAAGTTTTTAAAGAAACCAACACACCAGCGGACTCGAAGGGGGATTTAAAATCCTCTGCCTAAGTTTTCACACCAAAAAAATAAGTAAAGACAGATGTCAAATAAAACACTAGCAACAGCAACTGAATGAGTCTGATTAAACATCAGGGGTCAGAGGTTTCATATGACACTAAATCATCTAGGGCTGGTAAGAGATGGGGACTTTTCAAAATGCCCACAATTACCTGTAGAACTAGGTAACCCCAGAAGAACGATCCCAGGATAAGACCTTGCAGTTCTTTGCTCCAGGTGAATTCTCCTGTCTGTTGACGAAACAGCAACACACAGTCAGGTTTGATATTAAAATTTATTTTTTTAATGTCCAAAAGTAATCTACATTTATTGCTAAATAATGCATTTTAACATGATGCCTAATTCTGTTTTTACCAATTCCACTCTTGATAATACTCACAGAATCATCCGCTGTCTTTAGTCCCAGGGACTCGCAGAAGTCCGCGTTACTAACTTGTGGTGCAGTCGTTGCAGCCTCTGTGACAGAGTTATCTATGAGAGTAACCATGGAGGAGTTGTCTCCCACGCTGTAGTTGCTGTTGAAAAGAAAGTTCAGAAATTTTTTTGCAATAGTCCGTAACAAAAAGTGTTTGCAGTCTTCCTCAAGTTGTTTATTCCTGGACCAGCAATGTTCCAAAAGGTCTCAGACCCTGGTGCGCAAGAGGCCAGAAATTCTAGACGGCCAATTATAAGCAACTGATGGGGCTCTATCGCACAATGCAGTGAGGATGAATTCCTGCTGCTTTATTAGACTGAAAAGTTTGCAAAGAATTTCTTGTTAAGTAATATTGCCATATACTACAAACAGGCATGCAGTTGATCTGTTTCAACTGTGCAAAGACATTGGACCACACTTTTGTTTCATGGCCTTAAACGAGCTCCACAATATTTCTCCCCTCGCAGCACACTTAGAACCTTCAAGGATTTCTGTGGCACACCAAAATTAAACCATACAAAATGGTAAACTCATGTTTACAATGAACAGCCTTTAAAACGTTTCTTTTTCCGTATAGGTCGCTTCAGACACTTTGAGATGGTGACTTGCCATGTGACCCGACAAATTCTAACATTCATTTGTGCTGTGCTATTTGATTTCAAACGTTTCACAACTTGTTCCTTATAAAAATTATTCTCCCTTCTGTTTAACAATTGAAATCTTTTTCACTAGCATTTCTACTATTGGGGGCGGGGGGGGGGGAACTTTGCCACGGCACACCTAGGACAGTCACGCGGCACACCTAGGCGTGTCACACGCCACACCAGTTGTGGAGCCCTGGCCTAAACTCCCAACTTTGGCTGAGATCTCAACTTTAAAGTTGTGATGTTTATTATTATTTTTTTTTGGGGTGGCTGGGGGGGGGGGGGGGGGGGGGAACTTTGCCACGGCACACCTAGGACAGTCACGCGGCACACCTAGGCGTGTCACACGCCACACCAGTTGTGGAGCTCTGGCCTAAACTACCAACTTTGGCTGAGATCTCAACTTTAAAGTTGTGATGTTTATTATTATTTTTTTTTAATTGTTTGCTGATAAACTAATAATAATCTTTAACAGAAACCACGATTGCATTCTCTTAATTATGAACACATTATTTATTGATCTCAGAGCAGCCAAAATTATATACAGGCAGAAGCCTAGGGGCAGACGACTCATTGGTCGCCCAAGGATGAGGTGGATTGATGATGTGGAGACAGATTTACACCAGTTGGGGGTTCGAGCATGGAGACGGAAAGCCATGGATCGCTCCGAATGGAAGGATGTGGTGGGGCAGGCCAGGGCCCTACATGGGCTGTAGTGCCATTGATGATGATGAATTATTTATTGATCCGTAAGTTTTCGGTTGTCATGTGGTTTGAAACCCTATCGGAGAAACGGAGGAAATTATTTTTGTTTTGTTATGTTTTATTTCCGCCTTCCGTATTATTCTTTTGTATTTCGAATTCGCAACCAATGAAATCAATGAGATTTTGTACAAAAACGTGTATCAAAAGTTTCAGCACATTTAAACGTATCTTTGTACATTCTGTCTCTTGTGCACTGATAATAGTTTAGTTAATAATATTTGTTTTTTAAATAGGTTCAAGTATTCTTTATCCATATTATGTCAGCTGATTTGCCTTTGTAGATAATATGTTTTTTAGTAATTCAGTTAAGCTCCCCCCCACACACACACACCTTCCACCTGATCGTTTAATTTATTTGAAGTCCTTCTTCCAGTCCCACCCCTCTCCCTATTAACTATGCATTGGTGTCACCACTAATCCTGTCTAATCCCATTAGATGACCCACCTGGAGCTGGAGTTGTAGAACAAGTCCGAGGTGTTGCCCCCCTCCAGTCTGATCATGCACACCATGGCAATGCTGAGGTTGACACGATGGAAGTAGAGGACAGCGAACCCCCAGAACGTCACGATGGCTGTGAGGAACCTCTGCGATGTCCAGAATGGCACTGAGGGAAAAAAAAAGTGCAAGAAAAAAAATTACTAAATTCATCATTTGGGGAAAATGTGGCCAGAACCAGTGGCGAAGCTAAGGTTAGGGCCACCCTAAGGCGGGAAAGAATTTTTTGCCACAACCCCCCAACCCTCCCCACCTTTTACTAACAAAAATTTAAGTTCGTCAGAAATGCCGCCCCACCTTATGAAGACGAAATTCCATCCCTGGGCTGACCGTCCCTCCGCACCCCCACTCCCTACGCCACTGGTCAGGAAAAAGATAGCTAAGCCTTAACATAATAGAGACAATCAAAGAACGTGGTTCAGTGCTGGGGATGGGGTCACGGGGCAATAACTCATTTTAACACATGTAGAGTTATGGAAATGTGTGATAATTTAATGCAGCCTGACGCACGATACGCCATGATACATTTCCAGCATATTCTTTTGTCACACCATTCTAACATTAGCAAACGATATTTTGACCGAAAAAACACACACACACAAAAATTACCAAAGTACTGCCCAGTCGCATCTGATAACTCTTGACCTATTGAACTCCACACCATTTGAATCTTGGTGTCACCCTGAATATTTTATTAAAGATCCGCCCCTGGTTAAATATTGCTACAACCAACAATTTTATAATGAAACAGTCATGGACGTCTGGCTTTGATGTCCCCGCTGTCTGACGGTATCAAGGGGCGGAAAGTAGGGGGGGGGGGAGAGATGAGCCCCTGGCGCTAACTGGTATCTAGGGGTGGAAAGTATGGTTGGGGGGGGGGGGGGCATGACCCATAGGAGCTCTTTAAAGTTAAGGGCGGGGGGGAAAAAGGTAAGATTTGTGTCCGTAAGCTCTAAGGGTTGTAATGTAGCCCGTGACGTCCGCTGTGGCGTAAGGGTTGTAGGCTTGTGGCTAAGCACTGGCGGTTAAGCCTTCGTGACCTAACGAATCGTGCGTTTGACTTGGTAAACAATGGGGGGTTAAAGAGTACACAACACAACATTACGGTATCTCCAATGTCATCTTTCATGGCATTATTGATGGTTAATTTGGCAAGTCAGAGTCAATTCAATATACTTCGAATCCAAGCCCGATTATTTGAATCGAAATACGTAAAACATCCCCTGTTGTATAGGCAAATGCTGCCACCCTCATTGAATTATTTACATACCCGTTATAATGTATGACCCCGGAAAGTAAAGTTTGAAGCCCAGTGTGTGACCTTGACTCTGGAGCCCTGTTGACAATTCAACGCAAGGTCTAGCACACGTTAAATTAAGGTAATCACAACCCCGCGTGGTATGCGTGAGACAAGGTGGGGGAAACAACCCCTCCATGCTACAAGAATGTCATTTGGCCAGGTACGAGACAGGGTGTCAATGATTAATTGTCCTTCAAAACATTCCGTCTTGTTGCCTCATGACATCCGAGGCTTTTTTTAGCTTGCTGTACTATACACTTTGAAATCCTTATAGCTTTTTTAGCTTGCTGTACTATACACTTTGAAATCCTTATAGCTTTTTTTAGCTTGCTGTACTATACACTTTGAAATCCTTATAGCTTTTTTTAGCTTGCTGTACTATACACTTTGAAATCCTTATAGCTTTTTTTAGCTTGCTGTACTATACACTTTGAAATCCTTATAGCTTTTTTTAGCTTGCTGTACTATACACTTTGAAATCCTTATAGCTTTTTTTAGCTTGCTGTACTATACACTTTGAAATCCTTATAGCTTTTTGAGCTTGCTGTGCTATACACTTTGAAATCCTTATAGCTTTTTGAGCTTGCTGTGCTATACACTTTGAAATCCCTAAAGCTTTTTTAGCTTGCTGTGCTATACACTTTGAAATCCCTAAAGCTTTTTTAGCTTGCTGTGCTATACACTTTGAAATCCTTATAGCTTTTTTTAGCTTGCTGTACTATACACTTTGAAATCCTTATAGCTTTTTGAGCTTGCTGTGCTATACACTTTGAAATCCTTATAGCTTTTTTTTAGCTTGCTGTGCTATACACTTTGAAATCCTTATAGCTTTTTTTAGCTTGCTGTGCTATACACTTTGAAATCCTTATAGCTTTTTTAGCTTGCTGTGCTATACACTTTGAAATCCCTATAGCTTTTTTAGCTTGCTGTGCTATACACTTTGAAATCCCTATAGCTTTTTTAGCTTGCTGTGCTATACACTTTGAAATCTTTATAGCTTTTTTAGCTTGCTGTGCTATACACTTTGAAATCCTTATAGCTTTTTTAGCTTGCTGTGCTATACACTTTGAAATCCTTATAGCTTTTTTAGCTTGCTGTGCTATACACTTTGAAATCCTTATAGCTTTTTTAGCTTGCTGTGCTATACACTTTGAAATCCTTATAGCTTTTTTAGCTTGCTGTGCTATACACTTTGAAATCCTTATAGCTTTTTTAGCTTGCTGTGCTATACACTTTGAAATCTTTATAGCTTTTTTAGCTTGCTGTGCTATACACTTTGAAATCCTTATAGCTTTTTTAGCTTGCTGTGCTATACACTTTGAAATCCTTATAGCTTTTTTAGCTTGCTGTGCTATACACTTTGAAATCCCTATAGCTTATTTAGCTTGGTGTGCTATACACTTTGAAATCCCTATAGCTTTTTTAGCTTGCTGTGCTATACACTTTGAAATCCCTATAGCTCTTTTAGCTTGTTGTGCTATACACTTTGAAATCCCTATAGCTTTTTTAGCTTGTTGTGCTATACACTTTGAAATCCCTATAGCTTTTTTAGCTTGCTGTGCTATACACTTTGAAATTCCTATTGCCTAATTAGCTTGCTGTGCTATACACTTTGAAATCCCTAGAGCTAATTTTGCTTTCCGTGCTATACCCTTTGAAATCCCTAAAGCTTATTTAGCTTGCTGTGCTATACACTTTGAAATCCCTTGAGCTAATTTAGCTTGCCGTGCTATACCCTTTGAAATCACTAAAGCTTATTTGGCTTTCTGTGCTATACACTTTGAAATCCCTATTGCCTAATTAGCTTGCTGTGCTATACACTTTGAAATCCCTTGAGCTAATTTAGCTTGCCGTGCTATACCCTTTTTTAATCCCTAAGGCTTATTTAGCTTTCTGTGCTATACACTTTGAAATCCCTAGAGCTAATTTAGCTTTATGGATGAACGAATCCACAACTTCTAATGGTCGTACAATACAATTTTTCGATGTCTACGTGCAGTTTGATAAATTACCCCGAAGACATGCAAAGATTTGACTTTATTTCAACAAATTCATATCCAAATGCAAAACATAGTTGTTTTTTTTACTGGGGATAGATTAATCTCAAACCTGAGTTCCTCCAGGTCTGTCAGGCCCTTCCATCAATTTAAAAGTAGATACATTTTATAATGGGAAGATACAAAGACGAAACCATTGTGGTAAACGCAAGGTCTTGGGGGATCACATCTTTCACCGTTTAGTGTCACATGTATGATGTTGTTGACCCTTGGGGAATGACAACCAGTTGTTTCCCTGCATCCGGACACTCAAACCCAGCTTTCTGACAACTATCTTCAGATGGCAGGTGGCTACTCTCCAACCAAAACAGTTTGTTACAGTCATGTGGTAAGTGGTAGACAGAGGCGTAAAGAAGAGAGGGGAGAGGGGCAAGGGGGGACATATATCCCAGGGCGCCAGCTAATTAGGGGCGCCAAAATTTACTCTGGTATTATTAATGAAAATAATGTTTAAGAGTTAAAAAAAGAAAAGGGGGCGCTTTAAATGAATCTTGCCCCCCCCCGCGGGAAGCCAAACACTCTAGCTACGCCTCTGGTGGTAGCAAGGGTTTTTAGGTGTACGATCCCCACTCCTCTGTGGTATTTTTAGAATATATCACTATTACCACGATCGCCGTGCGTCAATGTCCGCGAGAGAAGTTCTTGGCGTTAGGGGCAAGCAACTTTAAAACATTTTGTGTTTGTTTGGCGTCAGCGAAAGTTCTAGCAGGTGGCGTCTACCTCAACACACAACGGTAATATTTACAATCAAGTCTTTCAAATACACATTATAAGAATACTTTGCACAGTGTGTTATCTTTTCGCTTAACATGAAAGTATTGTGCATCATAAAATGGTATACAATTTCCATTGTAAAATACATATTTTATAACAAGAAACTAATATCAAATACCATAATATAGTGTTAGAAAGTTCTAAGACATTTTGATTGTAACGTGCTTCACATGTGTTCGAGACCTGGTCGATGCAACCTTTTGGAGTTTAAATTTTTATTTTTAAATTCTAAGAGTTTTTACGTACAACTTACGTCCCATCTTACATCAGGCTAAATTTATTTTGTCTTTTAAAATGTCGTCTATTATCAGGCACTAACTTCTTTTTCCGTCATCTCTGAAGGGTCATTCGTAATGATACATTTATTTAATGAAACATTTTTAAATATTTTTTTGTTGTTAGCAAACAACGGGCCGTATTAGAAATAAGTTAATCCTTTTACAGGGCCAATAAATGTTGCACAAAATAAAAAAAATACCAATAAATAAAGCACATAGCAAAACATACACACTCGCATAATGAGCCTTCATTATAGTTGCTCGACAGGAGTGTCAAAATTTGAGTCCCGCATTGCAGTTGACAGATCCACGCAAAAAAAAAGTTTCGATCGTGAAGAGTCTCCAACTCATTTCAAATCGATTAAAACCAAATCGACTGACCAAGTAATCACACCCTGGTCGATTTCTCGTTGTCCAGATATTTTAGAAAAATTCAAATCTCTGAGAATCCTGATTTCATGGTTTCTGTATGACCAGCTGTAAATACGTGTTTCAATGTTGTTTCCGTCTTTCTGTTTCAATTAAAAGCGGCATTCACCATCAAGGGATCAGCGGTGCGATCGATGAACACGCCAGGATCTATTTGACTATTATCCCCGGGTCACGGCGTTTTCAGAAATGAGCTTTAGTATGTCACGTGATGAAAAGGTAAGGCGGTAGATAGAATGATTATAAAGGAGCGAAACTCTTGGCGCGCCTTGATATTCTGCATATGTCGCTGTCACTAGTGACGACCTCTGCCATTTTGATTTTCATCTCATCAGTTGTGTTTACTTCTTGCCTCGGCCACTACTATTAGTGTAACCCCCATGTCACTTCTGGCTCGGCCTCCGCTCCTGTAGATATGCCATGGATTGTGTAACAACGGCAGCGGATGATCCCGTCATGAGATGTTTGATGGCTTCTTTGAATCCCAATGCGAGTAAGGATTTGTTGAAAATGCATCGAATTTGTCAGTTGTGTGCATGAGTCAGAGACAGTGTGAGGCAAACGGACAGTGAGAGTGAGACAAACGGAGGAGAGATACAAAGCAGGAAGGAGATAGAGACACATAGAGAGGCGGGAGGGACATACAAGAGAGAGAGAGAGAGAGAGAGAGTGAGCAGAAGACATAAATAGAATGCAAGGGAGAGAGAGAGAAAGAGAGAGAGAGTCGAAGAGACAGAGAGAAAAAAAATAGAAGGAAAGGTATATACCCAGACAGAGAGGGGGAGGAAGTGAGATACAGAAAGAGAGATCAGGAGACAGACAGAAGCAGAATGAGAGAAAGAGAGAGAGTCGGAGAGATATAGAGAGGCGAAGAGAGACAATGTTCACAGGTGGTATTGAGCAGGCACGGATGACTTACTTGGAAAGAACGTATAGATACGTTACTATGCATGTAGAATAGTTCATGTGTGTACACTACACGCATTGTTCAAACTGAATTGGTCATTACGCGATATTCTAAATGTATTTAGGTTGCTTGTCTCGGTGGAGCTTAGCGTATTTTCTTGCAAAAGTTATAGCAAGCATTATCATTGTGATTACAGCGATCCCATAACAAAACGAATAAAAAGGATCACAGCACAAAGCCTGTAAATGATAGGTCGTATGGAAGAATGCTCTTTGAAGGCCATGTCATGAAAACTTACGGCATCAGAAGGGGGATATTTAGAGAGGACATCGACCAAATCTCAGCCATGGAAATGCTGATGTAGAAGGAGCAGCAAGGGAAAACAAAAGTTGAAATTATTCTCCTTTGCACTACACAGTCCGCCACAAAGGTAGATTAAGACAGGAAAGTACCATTTTAAAACTGAGCAGATTGAATTCAGTATAATTACAATGCATACAAATAGCTGTTTCTCTCCGTTTTTATAACCACATCTTCTAGACGCACCTATTGTGCCTCCTTGGCATGCGAAGATTACAAAGACTTGATTTGGGCTGTATGTTGTTTTAAGTGAGGGAGATTTCTATATTCGCTAGAATCACCCTCTCGTCCTTGCATAGTAGTTCCAATGACAACAGGGCATAGACTAGGTAGCAGTAGATGAGCAGCAGTGTTTGTGTCCCACTGTGAACTTTATGCGTTCCACGTCGCAGGAGTTGTCGGAAATGTTAATTGTTTCCCTCTAATACCTCCTACGGGACTCCATCTCGTGGCATGATTTCAGAGTTTGCCTTCTGTCTAAATGAGTTGACATCCAAGGTTAGCGAGTCCCATGCACCCAGGCTGATGGTCTCGTTTTGCTTGTTTGCGCTGTTGCTGCTCCCGTCCACAAGCTTGGGACTGCCTCAGTTTAGAGCACCCTCGACCGCCCATTACCCACGCTCCTGGAGCCTCCCAACTCACTCCACTCCATTTGGGCTGTATTTCCGTCATACGGTTTGTTATTAAACCAAAAAAAAATACTTAACGTCGTTAATAATCCTCGAGATGTTTGAGCTGATATCTATCAAGTTCTCGCTTACCATATTAAATAGATCTGGAATAGGGTCACATGGTAGTGTGGCGACATAATTTTACATCTAAAATCATTTTTGACTCACCGCTTGCCCAAAACAAATGCGATAATTACGATATTTGAAATGTATATTTCTATTGGGATTTAAACGATTTTCGCGCAGGGATGGAACTTAATTTCATAAACTTTGCAATCATTACAGTTACATCTAGAAAAACGACCAGCGTAATTAATATTTTACACTACGCTACACATTTGCCCCCAGGAAACACATTTCACCCCCATTTAATGTCATGTTATATTACAGAAAATATATTTTACCCAATTTTATGCCATGTTATATTAAGTGTATATCACGAATACATTACCTTGGTAAATCATTGTATCTCATACAACACAAGAACCAGCAACATACACCCACGACCATGTCCCACATGCAAGTGGCTTGTGCCCGAGCTCTCACACCTGATGCCGTACGTCTTCGTTAATTCACCGGTCAGCCGTTACGACATGCTTCCATTTGAATACAATAGTCCGGCAGACGGGTCTTGTACAATGAAGAAGGTACTTCACGCAGCGGGGTAGATGGGTCGTGTAAGATGTAGAAGGTACTTCACGCAGCGGGGTAGATGGGTCGTGTAAGATGTAGAAGGTACTTCACGCAGGCAGATAGATGGGTCGTGTAAGATGTAGAAGGTACTTCACGCAGGCAGGTAGATGGGTCATGTAAGATGTAGAAGGTATTTCACGCAGGCAGGTAGATGGGTCGTGTAAGATGTAGAAGGTATTTCACGCAGGCAGGTAGATGGGTCGTGTAAGATGTAGAAGGATGAAAATGTATAACTTATTTTTTTTTAAAAATAAGTAGTGGCTGCGACCGACCCCTCTGTAGTGGATGCGACCCCTCTTTTTGGGTTCATTTATTTACCATCCGGATATTTCTTGTGCCACTTAATAATTATTGGACACAAAATATTCTTAGTTCAACATTAATTCCAAGTGCCATATATGGTCATGAAAGACTCGGCCAATGAATGGTTTCCATTAATTTCAACTTTACATAATACTTTTATTCCGGACAAAAAATATATCTTTGACGTCATGCTAACTTTCATTACTAAATTTAATATGAATCATCGCCTTGTTGTGATTTGAATAGGGCCGTTGGTTAAACTTGAACAAAGAGATCGGTTGACCAAAATGTGTGAGAACCTTTATTCATCCCCATAGATGGACATTGTGACACAGTATTTCACTTAAAGGTCGTGTTTTTTAAGTTGACAACAGCAGTAGTTCTGGTGTTTGTTCTCATACATCGTAGAGTATGTCCCGAAACACATACTCATACATCTGTTGAGTGTTGATATAAAACATAACAAGGTGTGTGGGTCAAGTGTTCTCACATTGGTTATGTACGCCCCTCTTAGAAACCATGGATGTATTTCAGCAGGCCGTGAAATTTTGAAGGGAAAAAAAGAACTAATATGATTTTGAGATGAGAACAGTGACGCAGATGGGCGGGGCGAAAGGGGAGTGGGGGGAGGGGGATCCGGCAAGGGTTTCTTTGTTAACAAAAAAATTATGTTGATGCTGTGGTATTTTCAGCCACAGGAGTAAGGTTTGTTTTTAAGTGGTAGAGAGCCGGGAAGAAACTTGATCCGCCACAGGCCGTACCAACCCTGGCTACTCCACTGGATGGGAAGCACAACATCTACACGGATCAGGCCGTACCAACCCTGGCTACTCCACTGGATGGGAGGCACAACATCTACACGGATCAGGCCGTACCAACCCTGGCTACTCCACTGGATGGGAGGCACAACATCTACACGGATCAGGCCGTACCAACCCTGGCTACTCCACTGGATGGGAGGCACAATATCTACACGGATCAGGCCGTACCAACCCTGGCTACTCCACTGGATGGGAGGCACAATATCTACACGGATCAGGCCGTACCAACCCTGGCTACTCCACTGGATGGGAAGCACAACATCTACACGGATCAGGCCGTACCAACCCTGGCTACTCCACTGGATGGGAAGCACAATATCTACACGGATCAGGCCGTACCAACCCTGGCTACTCCACTGGATGGGAAGCACAACATCTACACGGATGTCAAGAGTTTATAACATTGAAACACAAACGATTCTTTGATATAGATGTCCCACAATGGATGGATTATTATTACTATTATTATTATTATTTAAGTGGTCTTAAATAGCGCGGTAACCTAGCCTAAGGCTAGGATCACCGCGCTTCTCATAAAAATTAGCAAATTAAAAGAAAAGAAAATGATATTAAAAAAAACAAAAACATTTACATAAAATCATTCACAATCATTGTGAAAAGCTTGACCTCACCCACCCAAGTACTATTGACTCCTGTCCAGCCATGGACGGCACACAGCAGCAGCATCGAGCATTGTTTGCCAGTTATAAGGGGGTGAGAATGATTCGGAATGGTAGAGTTTGAAGAGATGTGTCTTGATGGCAGTTTTGAAGGCTACGATGGTCAGTAGAATGCGAATGTGTCATGGGAGAGAATTTCATTGTTGGGGGGGGGGGGGGGCACAGAAAGAGAAAGAAGGTTCATCGTATGTTTTAGTGCGTGTCTGGTGAACAGAAAGACATTATTTGGTGGGAATAGATCAGAGGAAGTGAAAGATTGAACTAGTGGGAATAGATCAGAAAAAGTGATAGATTGAACTGGTGGGAATAGATCAGAGGAAGTGAAAGATTGTACTAGTGGGAATAGATCAGAAAGAGAAAGAAGGTTCATCGTATGTTTTAGTGCGTGTCTTGTGAACAGAAAGACATTATTATAACTTAGAAACTAAAACGATCCCGCAATGGATGGCTTATTATCAGATTATATCTCTTCAACAAACTTCGAGTGTATTCAATATAAATCAGAAAGGGTTATTTATCAATGGTGAACTCATCTATTTACACCGCAATGAAACCCTTGCCCTGTTGTTGTGTGCACCGTTTAGAATTCATCCACCCCTTCATACGCTCAAGTACATACGATAAATTGATTTTTATAATTGACATTTCCTTTTCAACTAGATTTTGCGTGCTATGTCTGACACAATGTCTTCATCTTTTCTACATGCTATCACGTAAAACACACGAGATAACGACCAAACGGGTACTCCACGTTATCTCTTCAAAGTTTGATTTTTTTAGTTCTCGTTTTGCTCAAGAAACTTTTCCCGAATACCCGCACCAAACATGAAACAGGTTATGTTCAAATGTCCTATGTACACACAAACGATCGTAGTACATGGCCAGGGGCAAAAGTCCATGTGCACAAACACGACAGAGAAGCGTGGTGCACCGGGGTGGAAGTCCGAAGTCAAGTCCAAGCGAGACGAGTCTTAAAGTTGATCTCCAAGTAATTTGGTCCAGTTCGGCTGTTAAAATAGCGAAGCAGTCTGGATATTTGCAGTTTGAACAGTCGGGAGATCACAGTTCTGAGGAACGTAGGTGGGGCTCTCGGTCAAGTGCAGGCATATTGGTTGCCAGCAATGGGTGAAAGAAAGCTTAGCAGCGAATAACTATTGGGTGGGGTTCAATGGATAACCTGATATTACTTAAATAAGGTCAATGCAGAGAATCTTCCATCCAATCAATATCCCAATGACACCCCCTCTCCCCCCAAAAAAATTCGCCTTCATATTAAGATAATTAAAAAAAAAGAATAAAGGAAAAGGTTAATGCCATTATATTTTTTTTTTAAAGTGTATTTGTATGTTTGTCTGGGGGGCAAGGATAGTTCGGGGGAGGGGGGGGGGGATCCGGTAATGAGTTCAAAGCTACACCATCTTTATTCAGTCACATTATCTTTATTCAGTCACACCATCTTTATTCAAAGTTATCAGACAACTAGCGATTGCGGCTCAGTGTAAACAAAAAAAAATTGTTTAAAAATAAAACAAGAAACCGTCATTTGTCAGTCTTATCACTAACAAAAATCGTGTCATGGAAGTCGCTAACCAAGGCTGCTTCACTCATTATCGGAATTATTTACTATTCAGTTTCGTACATACACAGAGATTTCAAATTTCAATACATCAGACTTAGACGTTTTCCACGCAGGTCCCAAAGCACATTAAAAAAAAAAAGTTCTTCTTGCACAGGAGTTAGAGTTCGTTCATTTTCTTCACTTTCTTCTTCCTAAACATTTTTTTTTTCGCCAGTAGGTATGAGGCGCTGATTTTTTAAAAATAATATCCTTTTATTAAACTCCGCCATATTTGTTTCTTAGATTGTGTCCATCTACTAAACATTATCCTACTTACTTACAGCAATCAAACCCTCTTTTGTGTCCATCTACTAAACATTAACCTACTTACTGCAATCAAACCCTCTTCTGTGTCCATCTACTAAACATTAACCTACTTACTGCAATCAAACCCTCTTCTGTGTCCATCTACTAAACATTAACCTACTTACTGCAAACAAACCCTCTTCTGTGTCCATCTACTAAACATTAACCTACTTACTGCAATCAAACCCTCTTCTGTGTCCATCTACTAAACATTAACCTACTTACTGCAATCAAACCCTCTTCTGTGTCCATCTACTAAACATTAACCTACTTACTGCAAACAAACCCTCTTCTGTGTCCATCTACTAAACATTAACCTACTTACTGCAATCAAACCCTCTTCTGTGTCCATCTACTAAACATTAACCTACTTACTGCAATCAAATCCTCTTAGAATTAGAAAGGAAACAAGATGTTGAGGTAAACTACAAGAAGAAGCGTGCCCCTCTGTAGAAACGTTGTGAAACCATACTTAATTGTAACTCAGTGTTAATCTAGCCTAAAGAAAACTGTAAGATATGTAAAGCAAACTATATGACAGAGAACCCAGTATGGATTATTACTGATATATCTTTAGTCATAAAGAATAACGGTCAGTGTGGTCACTTTTATGGCTTGTATCAATATTACAATTGCACTGTGGTCATGAAACACGCTGCCTATCATGTCCTTAAGGGCACCCGTTTAGTCTACATAAAATCATTGGGGCCACTACAGTTAGGGCCAAATCTTGGTTACGGCTTCATTGTGTTGAAACTGCTGACTGCGGCAAGTAAGGCCTGCTCTTGTTGAAACAGATTGCCCGGACGAATTGTGCTGTGCAGTGTTTGTAATTAGATTTTATAATTTTTTGTTACTTCTAAAAGACATAATCAATATATTTGTTCAAACTTCGGTCCTCATGTATATTTTTTTTTTAAAAATCAATATATTGGTTCAAAATTTGGTCCTCATTATATATATATTTATTTTAAAAAATCAATCAATCAATACGACTTTGGAAGATAAACTTGTTTGAACTGTCCGACCGTAACATTTTGACCTAAATTAAAACGTTAGGTTGTAGAGCTAACAATGACGACAAAAGAGTGTAACAAATATTTGACTCATTTTGACCTAATTGATCCTTTGGGTCAGAGAGGTGCGTGTGTATGTGTGCGTTTGTGTGTCTGTGCGTGTTGTAAGTGTCGTGTGTGTAGATGGGTGGTTGACAGTGAAAGTGGTGGTGGTGTGTTTTGGGGGTGGGCTGGAGAGGGGGTGATACTACTATTGATACAGGAGTGTATTTAAGAAAGCCGGTTTAGTAAGAGGAAGAAAAAAAATATCACTCCGAATGATGTAACAGCACGTGCTGAAATATCATGAGGTTAACACTGCAGTTAACACAGGTGAAACAAAAACGAACAAAATTAAATCCTAGGCTATTCTTCAAATTTACAGCAACATCAAACAAATAAACAAAATTTAAAAAATGACGCAACAAACTCATATTAGAACAAGAATTTACTGTAAAAATACGTTATTAGTGAGACGCAATGCATAGTTTTGGTTATCATTATTTTCGTATAGATTTAGTCAAGGTCTTCCAGCCAAAATTAAATAAAACCTAAAACACCGACTTTGTTAACCTTGATTGCCCTTGCATTCCGTAGTTGCCTTTCCCTGGCTTCCATTTGTTTTTTTCCAAACACCGCCCCATTCCCTTCCAAACACCGCCCCATTCCCTTCCAACACCACTCCATTCCCTTCCAAACACCGTCCCATTCCCTTCCAAACACCGCCCCATTCCCTTCCAAACACCGTCCCATTCCCTTCCAAACACCGCCCCATTCCCTTCCAAGCACCGAGCCATTCCCTTCCAAACACCGCCCCATTCCCTTCCAAACACCGTCCTATTCCCTTCCAAACACCGCCCCATTCCCTTCCAAACACCGCCCCATTCCCTTCCAAACACCACCCCATTCCCTTCCAAACACCACCCCATTCCTTCCAAACACCGCCCCCATCCCTTCCAAACACCGCCCCATTCCCTTCCAAACACCGCCCCATTCCCTTCCAAACACCGCCCCATTCCCTTCCAAGCACCGCCCCATTCCCTTCCAAGCAACGCCCCATTCCCTTCCAAGCACCGCCCCATTCCCTTCCAAGCACCGCCCCATTCCCTTCCAAACACCGCCCCATTCCCTTCCAAACACACCTACCGCCTTTCACTGTACAACTTTGTTGTTTATTTCTTTAAGGTAACAAAATTCCCCTTATAGAATGTGTTATATGTCTTGTACCCATACGTGTCAGAGCACTCGATTGATCTCGATTTCCAATGTTATCCTGATCAGAGGTTCTAAAACAATTCAGAGGGCGTTAAGTGGTGGACACAGTAGACTAAGCCAGAAGCGAGTAGGAATATTTCAAATGTACTCTTGCACACTAAGATGACCTTTCGTTTGTACCCAGAAGATGAACAGGGAAAGGGGCACCGAGATATCTCCCACACGCAGGGGACAATCTAATGGAACATTCCTAGAGCAGTGTGTACTTTCACATCACCAACTCAGATTCCCAACACGTGACTCAAACATTAGTAAATGAAAGTCACGGCCATCATTCTCGATTGTGCGAAAATTGGGCCAAAATCGAAATCATGCGTTGGAGCATTTTTTAATGTCTTGTTATTGTTAGAAATGTATTTTTAATTTTTTTTTAAAAATTTAAACTATTAAAAAAAAACGTGCATCATAACAAAAAAAATACATGCTCAGAACCAGGTCTTGTTCAAACTCAGACGACTCTATATAAAAAAGACAGTTTTGGGTATTTATTAATAAAGGTTTCCTACTTTGGATAAAGGGCATTACATATTTAAAACCGTCCGAGGGAGCCACAGTCCCATCACCCACGGCATCTGCGGTTTACAAAAAAGATGTATAAAGGGCATTCCATTTCTTAAACCGTCCGAGAGAGCCATAGTCCCATCACCCACGGCATCTGCGCTTTACAAAACGACAGTTGGCAGGAAATTTTTTATTTTTTTTAAATCCACACACGCGTACAAACCTATAGCTCACTCGTGATTCTCTCCCCCTGCCTGGCTGACATTTGGCGGGAAAGTGTGCTGTTGAATCTACGGCACAAACGGAAGTTCTTGCATAAGGGGAGGCTACTGCGCGAGCACCTTTTCTTCTTTAATAAAAAAAAAAAAATACCAACAACCCTTATTGGTAAGACGCAACTGTGACGTACATTTGCTGCGGAGTTCTTTGGTCTTCTTTTATACAGATGGGATGCAACTTTCCTTTTCTTTTTTTTATGGATAAAAATAGACAGGACCGCAAGCAAGGTTATCTTACCCTTGTTTTGAACCACAGCTCATTATCTACCTGTAATTCAATTAGTCTTAAAGTTGTTAATGATGTTAATTAGAACGTGGTGGGTGTTGTTTTAAGGAGAACTTTTAACTTGATTTAATAAACGTTCCGGTTATTAATTCACCCGCTTTCCTTCCCAAACCAGGCCCGTAAGTTAACCTGACCTTGATCACTGGGAGAACATGGCAACAGATGAGCCCGTGGGGGCTTCAAAATAACACGTTCGGGGAAATAATGCATGCAAATGTCGGTATGCATAGGTGAGATGGCGTCTTGTTGGTGTGAATAGGTGAGATGGGGTCTTCTTGGTGTGCAAAGGTGAGATGGCGCGTTGTTGGTGTGCATAGGTGAGATGGCGCGTTGTTGGTGTCAATAGGTGAGATTGTGTCTTCTTGGTGTGCATAGGTGAGACGGTGTCTTTTTGGTGTGCGTAGGTGAGATGTCTTGTTGGTGTGCATAGGTGAGATGGTGTCTTGTTGGTGTGCATAGGGGAGATAGTGTCTTGTTGGTGTGCGTAGGTGAGATGGTGTTTTGTTGGTGTGCATAGGCGATATAACGCGTTGTTGGAGTGCATTGGTGAGATGGTGCGTTGTTGGTGTGCATAGGTGAGATTGCGCGTTGTTGGTGTGCATAGGTGAGATGGGGTCTTCTTGGTGTGCATAGGTGAGACGGTGTCTTGTTGGTGTGCATAGGTGAGATGGCGCGTTGTTGGTGTGCATTGGTGAGATTGCGCATTGTTGGTGTGCATAGGTGAGATGGGGTCTTCTTGGTGTGCATAGGTGAGATAGCGCGTTGTTGTTGTGCATAGGCCAGATGGTGTCTTGTTGGTGTGCACATGCGAGCTGTTGTCTTGTTGGTGTGCATAGGCGAGATAGTGTCTTGTTGGTAAGCATAGGTGAGATTGTGTCTTGTTGGTATACATAGGTGAGATGGTGTCTTGTTGATTTGCACAGGTGAGATGGTGTCTTGTTGGTGTGCATAGGTGAGATAGAATCTTGTTGGTGTGCATAGGCGAGATGGTATCTTGTTGGTGTGCATAGGTGAGATGGTATCTTGTTGGCATGCATGGGTGAGATAGTGTCTTGTTGGTGTGCATAGGTGAGCTGATGTCTTGTTGGTGTGCTTAGGTGAGATGGTGTCTTGTTGGTATGCATAGATGAGCTAGTTTTTTTGTTGGTGTGCATAGGTGAGCTAGTGTCTTATTGGTAGCTCGAGTGTCCATTCATTCCATTTAGTCTAAAAATATGGGCGCTCTATAAGGTAAGTAGTGGTCCCAAAAACTTAATAGCGTAATACAACGACGCAACAATACCCTTATATTCTACCTTAAACATACATACGAATTGATCTGAGGTGCCCCCTCTAAACCACTCCTCCATTCCTATCTGCCTATGGAAACAATGTCTAACAAACTCATTTGAATGACTAACTCAGGGATGACGCGAAATATCCATTTTCTAGCACTGTATTCTATTTGTGGTTCGCTGGGTGCGTATTTTCAAATGAACCGAGACCCACTGAAGTAGTTCACTCTGCAAAACAACAACAAAATGTTGGGACGGAAAAATGAAATAGCTGCACTAAATCTTCACTAACGAGACAGGTGTGTCAAAATGTTGACTGTCGAGACAGGTGTGTCAGAATGTTCACTAACGAGACAGGTGTGTCAATACGTTCATTAATAAAACAAGTGTGTCAAAATGTTCACTAACGAGACAGGTGTGTCAAAATGTTGACTATCGACACAGGTGTGTCAGAATGTTCACTAACGAGACAGGTGTGTCAGAATGTTCACTAACGAGACAGGTGTGTCAAAACGTTCACTAATAAAACAGGTGTGTCAATATGTTCACTAACGAGACAGGTGTGTCAACACGTTCACTAATAAAACAGGTGTGTCAAAATGTTCACTACCATGACACGTGTGTAAAACTTTCACTACAAACGTTCGAGACAGATGTCGGTTAAATTTGGGCTGCAGGCTCACTAGCGGAGGTCGTATTGAGATGAGATTGAGATCAACCTTTAAACAGTCGAAATTCGGTGAACCCCAAATTTCTGGGTGCTACAATGTTAAGGGTAAGAAGAAGGTCAATGAATAGCGGGTTATTTTTACTTGAAATTGTGTGAAGGACTTTAAGTACAAGGTGACTATGTTTCAAATATATATTTAGATGGCTTATTTATGCTGCTATTTACGGTTGTATGCCGCGCTTCGATTAAGACGCTGACCCCCGGGTCAGACTATTCGATGTCCACGGCAAGACACGTAGCTGACCCGCAGTACATTTCGTGTGTTTTATGATTCCCAATGGGCCCTGAAGATGTTCACTATTTACTATTTACATGAGGCGAAGCAACAGATAAAGACATTACAAGAAATTACATATTGGAAAAGAGTTGCTTAAACGAAGTGCATAGCTCTAGCGAGTGTTGTCCACCGACATAGCTCAAACAAGTGTTGTCCACGGACATAGCTCAAACGAGTGTTGTCCACCGACATAGCTCAAAAGAGTGTTGTCCACCGACATAGCTCAAACGAGTGTTGTCCACCGACATAGCTCAAACGAGTGTTGTCCACCGACATAGCTCAAACGAGTGTTGTCCACCGACATAGCTCAAACGAGTGTTGTCCACGGACATAGCTCAAACGAGTGTTGTCCACCGACATAGCTCAAAAGAGTGTTGTCCACCGACATAGCTCAAACGAGTGTTGTCCACCGACATAGCTCAAACGAGTGTTGTCCACCGACATAGCTCAAACGAGTGTTGTCCACCGACATAGCTCAAACGAGTGTTGTCCACCGACATAGCTCAAACGAGTGTTGTCCACCGACATAGCTCAAACGAGTGTTGTCCACCGACATAGCTCAAACGAGTGTTGTCCACCGACATAGCTCAAACGAGTGTTGTCCACCGACATAGCTCAAACGAGTGTTGTCCACCGACATAGCTCAAGCGAGTGTTGTCCACCGACATAGCTCAAACGAGTGTTGTCCACCGACATAGCTCAAGCGAGTGTTATCCACCGACATAGCACAAGCGAGTGTTGTCCACCGACATAGCTCAAGCGAGTGTTGTCCACCGACATAGCTCAAACGAGTGTTGTCCACCGACATAGCTCAAGCGAGTGTTGTCCACCGACATAGCTCAAACGAGTGTTAAATTGATACTTTATACATCTTCAATTTTCCTTCGCTGATAGGTTTATGACAAGCTTTGTAAAAGACAGTTTCATTCTGTAGGCTGTCGGGAGAGTGATCCAAAGTTGAGAAGGAAAGAAACAAGCATCACTCTCAAATGTAACGAACGCCATTTGACCTGTGACACATGACCTGATTCCAAAGTGTCTTTGACCTGTGACACATGACCTGATTCCAAAGTGTCTTTGACCTGTGACACATAACCTGATTCCAAAGTGTCAATCACTGCGATACAATTAACGTACGCAAAACTCTGGCCTTATCAGTCGTTGTATCTTGACTGACATACTTTTATGTGACCGCACTATCTTGCTTTATAAGTTATATTCGAAATATATTCAATGTATCATTTGGAAAGTTTCTCCCTATATTGTTACGGACATGAAATAATTGTTTCTAAATGAAATTTGGGTTGCCCGGCCCAGACCTTAAGGATGGATGTAAGACTCCGGATTTGATTTCGTGGAATTGAAGCTTGACGAATGTCAAGGCCGAGTTGGTTAAGTAGTAAAAAGGTCGTCAGTTCTCGAGCTGAGGGTTAACTAATTAAATTTTTTTTTTTACTATTGCATCAAAGTGACCAGAGGTAAGACATTACATTTTTTTTAAAAAAGACAGGTATTCAAATACCGTTTGACACCAAAAGGGCCCCAACAAAGACAGAGCCATATGTCACAGACAGCAACTAAGATGCCCCCCCCCCCCCCC
>CAXITT010000838.1:203539-213982 GCA_964033795.1 Lymnaea stagnalis | reverse complement strand
ATATTGTGTCACAATGACACAGTGGTAGGTGTTAAATCAGGATGTTATCATTGTCATTTACTTCACATATTGTGTCACAATGACACAGTGGTAGGTGTTAAATCAGGATGTTATCATTGTCATTTACTTCACATATTGTGTCACAATGTCACAGTGGTAGGTGTTAAATCAGGATGTTATCATTGTCATTTACTTCACATATTGTGTCACAATGACACAGTGGTAGGTGTTAAATCAGAATGTTATCATTGTCATTTACTTCAAATATTGTGTCACAATGACACAGTGGTAGGTGTTAAATCAGGATGTTATCATTGTCATTTACTTCACATATTGTGTCACAATGACACAGTGGTAGGTGTTAAATCAGGATGTTATCATTGTCATTTACTTCACATATTGTGTCACAATGACACAGTGGTAGGTGTTAAATCAGAATGTTATCATTGTCATTTACTTCACATATTGTGTCACAATGACACAATGGTAGGTGTTAAATCAGGATGTTATCATTGTCATTTACTTCACATATTGTGTCACAATGACACAGTGGTAGGTGTTAAATCAGGATGTTATCATTGTCATTTACTTCACATATTGTGTCACAATGACACAGTGGTAGGTGTTAAATCAGAATGTTATCATTGTCATTTACTTCACATATTGTGTCACAATGACACAGTGGTAGGTGTTAAATCAGGATGTTATCATTGTCATTTACTTCACATATTGTGTCACAATGACACAGTGGTAGGTGTTAAATCAGGATGTTATCATTGTCATTTACTTCACATATTGTGTCACAATGACACAGTGGTAGGTGTTAAATCAGGATGTTAT
This sequence comes from Lymnaea stagnalis, assembly GCA_964033795.1. Lineage (NCBI taxonomy): Eukaryota > Metazoa > Mollusca > Gastropoda > Lymnaeidae > Lymnaea > Lymnaea stagnalis. The sequence continues at coordinate 213,142 of CAXITT010000838.1, read as the reverse complement.
CATTGTCATTTACTTCACATATTGTGTCACAATGACACAGTGGTAGGTGTTAAATCAGGATGTTATCATTGTCATTTACTTCACATATTGTGTCACAATGACACAGTGGTAGGTGTTAAATCAGGATGTTATCATTGTCATTTACTTCACATATTGTGTCACAATGTCACAGTGGTAGGTGTTAAATCAGGATGTTATCATTGTCATTTACTTCACATATTGTGTCACAATGACACAGTGGTAGGTGTTAAATCAGAATGTTATCATTGTCATTTACTTCAAATATTGTGTCACAATGACACAGTGGTAGGTGTTAAATCAGAATGTTATCATTGTCATTTACTTCACATATTGTGTCACAATGACACAGTGGTAGGTGTTAAATCAGAATGTTATCATTGTCATTTACTTCACATATTGTGTCACAATGACACAATGGTAGGTGTTAAATCAGGATGTTATCATTGTCATTTACTTCACATATTGTGTCACAATGACACAGTGGTAGGTGTTAAATCAGGATGTTATCATTGTCATTTACTTCACATATTGTGTCACAATGACACAGTGGTAGGTGTTAAATCAGGATGTTATCATTGTCATTTACTTCACATATTGTGTCACAATGACACAGTGGTAGGTGTTAAATCAGAATGTTATCATTGTCATTTACTTCACATATTGTGTCACAATGACACAGTGGTAGGTGTCAAATCAGAATGTTATCATTGTCATTCACTTCACATGCTGGGACACAATGACACAATGGTAGGTGTCAAATCAGAATGTTATCATTGTCATTTATTTCAAATGCTGGGACACAATGACACAATGGTAGGTGTCAAATCAGAATGTTATCATTGTCATTTACTTCAAATGCTGGGACACAATGACACAATGGTAGGTGTCAAATCAGAATGTTATCATTGTCATTTACTTCACATGCTAAGACGATTTGAAACACTTGAAAATAAATCATGCACACTATCTCACAGATATTAACAACATACACATCGATGGTATCCTAAGGACTTTGCCATACAATGTATGAACGTATTGAGGAAGTAGCCCGTGTGTTCAACACAGTGACATGCACTCAAATGTACATTAAATCACTTTTGTGTACAGTAAATCACTATTGTGTACAATAAATCACTATTGTGTACAGTAAATCACTTTTGTGTACAGTAAATCACTATTGTGTACAGTAAATCCTATTGTGTACAGTAAATCACTTTTGTGTACAGTAAATCACTGTTGTATACAGCAAATCACTATTGTGTACAGTAAATCACTATTGTGTACAGTAAGTCACTAGTGTGTACAATAAATCACTACTGTGTACAATAATTCATTATGGTGTATAGTAAATCACTATTGTGTACAGTAAATCACGTGTGTTTACATTGAACATTTGACACGAAGCGAAACTCATCGATGATCGAAAGATGATATTCACATGGTACTTTAAGTTAGTGGTTCTCAACATTCCTGAAGCCACGACCCTTTAATACAGTTTCCCATGTTGTAGCGACGCCCAACCATAAAATTATAAATATGTGTTTCACGATTGTTTCAGGCAACCCCTGTATAAGAGTCGTTAGACCCCCCCCCCCCACCAAAGGGATCGCGAACCACTGGTTGAGAACTGATCTTTTAAGTAGCGATATGCTGACATCACATGATACTTAAAGTGGTGATGTCATGACACTAACATGATACTTTCAGTGGTGATGTGGTGACATTCAAATGAAACTGTCACTGGTAATGCGGTGATATTCATATGATACTTTCAGTGGTTGGTGTGGTAACATTCACGTGACACTGTCAGTAGTTATGTGGTGACACTCACATGATACTTTCAGTGGTGATGCGATGGCACTCACTCGATACTTTCAGTGATGGTCTGGTGTCATTCGTACGATACTTTCAGTATTCACGTGGTGAGACTCACATGATACTTTCAGTAGTGATGGGTGGCGCAGTTGTAAAATAAGACCCCGAGGCAGTTTAAAAACCACCCCACGCGAACAAAAAGAGTGTGGTAGTTCATACGTGACCAACACAATATGGTATCACAGTTCTTATCATAGACATATATATCATTTATTAGCCTTTATATCATTTGTTTCACCAGTTTAACTCATAAACAAATGTTAACAAATACAACAATAGCTTGAACATCTCCACTGCGGGGAAATTCATAACGAGAAATAGCCCATTTGTTGTACGAAAAGAGCCGTAAAGTACCGTGGGAAACACATGGTGGGACTCCATTAAGTCCCACATACACAGAGAAGCCCATTTGAATGCTTAAGATTATAACTTAAAGACTCACCTTTCGACCAGTCGGCGTCGTCTTTCTTGTCATTTAACATGGCAGTGTCGTTGGTTGGTGCCATGATGGCGTCTTTGGTCGGCTGTGAAGAGGAAAGAAAGGAGTTAAATTATGTTATCAATCAATCAATAAGTAAATATTATAAAGTCAACTACTTTAAAGGCACTTTCTCAACCAGTAGTGATGAGAGCAGAAGACGCGTCACTCCCGGAAGACGCCACCGTCTGACGTCACCAAGTGTTATTACAACTAACACGCACAATGAGAAATCAAATGTGATTTGTAATTTGAGATTGTACACACGCCACGGCTTTACATCGTGTGTACGCACAGTTCATCTTCACATCGTGTGTACACACAGTTCTACTTCACATTGTGTGTACATACAGTACAGTTCTACTTCACATCGTGTGTACACACAGTTCTACTTCACATCGTGTGTACACATGCTAAGATTTTAATTCGTGTATACACATGTTTTCGCTTTATATTGTGCTTAGGATAAAGTAGATTTAGAAATAATGTCGACCGCGGAAAATATGTCAACGCCGCCGTCATCTCGTCTGTATGTCGATGATAAATAATTATCGCATGAAACTGACCTACCTGCGTGACGGTCCTGGGAATATCTATCCCCATGCTTGGATGTTTAAGAAATAACGCGTGAGAACCACTGTTTTTTTTAGTTTAACCTCAACCCCAGTATAGTTCAGTTTGTCTATTGCTGTCCTTGTACATATGTGAGCATCATGCCACATTGGTAAACAAAATGTTTTGTTAGGAAAATCAGTAGCCACAATCTGAATATAGCGTACTTTCGACTCTATTGAGGAAATGGAACTTAACTCGCGTGTCTGTTCACAAATAGATCAGATCACGAGCAAGTGGTCGTGTCTTCCTCCCTCTGGTATAGGATATTGCTCATTTCTTTCAAAATCTCAAAATAGCCTACAACCACGTGACTTCTAACGTGTTTGTTGACAGAGCGTCAAATAATTAGTTTTCTCAATTAAGCCAAGAATACTTCGCGTTGATCCGTTAATGAAATGTCAGGACGAGGCCATCAGTCATGTCGTACGACATTTCTGCCTGGGCTTCGAAGATTGATAAAAATGATACTTTATAAAACAGTTTGAGAACCTCTCAGCAGTGGATTTTTAAATCATTTTTTTTTAAATGGTGTTAAGCATGAAGCAATGATAAAATTGGTACAAGTCCCAAGCTTCAAATTATAAAACAACAAAAACAATCCAGGTATTGAAGCGAAACTTTAACAAGATAACATGAAGTGTTAAACTGCATGACAGTGGCATAGACGACACACTGACACAAACCAAGAGCACACACACACACACAACTTGTAAAGAGTCTGTTGTTCGGTGTGGTGAAATGCCAGAGTAAGGATCCTTTCACTTACATATAACATGTCATCATGGACTGAGTAAACAACGCATGGACGCAGACGTTTGGTTGTAAAGGCGTTACCCTGACCCAGGTGCATTTAGCGGAGTCGGGTGTTGCGAGAGCTCTTCTGCGCACGCCAGCTTCTACCATGGGGGAACTGTTACCGGAGCATTCTGAGGGGAAAATTTGCCGCCAACTATGCAGAGCGGCTCTGCCTGAAGTGGTCAAACATTTAGAGCGGCACTGCCTGAAGTGATCAAACATTTAGAGCGGCACTGCCTGAAGTGATCAAACATTTAGAGCGGCACTGCCTGAAGTGATCAAACATTTAGAGCGGCACTGCCTGAAGTGATCAAACATTTAGAGCGGCACTGCCTCAAGTGATCTATCTGCAGTTTTATGACTTTTCGTCACGAGTTGCCGATACAATGGAAACAAACACACAGCAGAAGATGTTTAACAAAATGGTTTTAAACAGTGATTTTCGTAACCTAGAGCAATGATTGCAATATGAGAGTGTTATTTTATCAACATGAGCAGTGATCAGAACGATCTGAAAGCTGAGAAAAGAAACCACGACAGCACCTCGTGCATGCTCGTCGTGGCGCGTAAGAGCAGTTGGACCAGGCACAGGTCAGGCTGGTACCATCACGTGATAGAGCCACATGTCCCAGCGCAAGTTGTTCCCATCCGTTTACAATGACGCGAACCACCTGAAGCTAATCAGTGATAGCCTTCAGCCCATTATCATTCCCAGACCCTCCCTCCCCCACACCCCCGCCCCACCATGTCATTAAGTGTCTTTAAATTTCTCAGATTGTTTCAGTTAGGTCACGTCATATATTGTTACAGTTTTATACAAATCAAAAAAAAAAACATCAGACATATCCTAGTAATTGTAATTTTGGAGATGTGTTGACAATGATATGTTCGAGTCCGAGTGAAAGGATGTGATATTGCAGGCCAGAGCCCGCCATGGACTGCAGTGCCGTTGATGATGACTAGGTGGGTTACCGGAAATTTGATCGAAAGAAATTTCGTCGACGGTAAATTGATGGACGGAAATTTGACCGAAAGGAAATTCGGTAGAATCCTTTTTTCAGTTCAACCGTTAAAATTATTCGTAAAATTTCGTTTTGAACGCACAATACTATATGGTAAAATAAAATAATGCGTTCAAAAAGAAATATGAAGCAAAATTTCAACGTGAAAACGGAAGAAGAAAAAAAGGATTCGACCAAATTTCCGTTCGATCAAATTACCGTCGACGAAATTTCTTTCGATCAAATTTCCGGATACGGACGAGGTGTGTCCTGCTGTGTTTCCATTTCATGTGGATTTTTAGATCTATCTGGACATGTCCTCGCCATCTTGGCGTGATAGTTAAGGTTTATTGGATTTCACGACATATTAAGACGCTCAATCAAATCGGCAACTTTGAGGACATTTACTAAACAAACAAAAAACAAAGAAAAAACTGGGATCTACCAAAGATAACTTCGTGGGGTTGCAATGCAAGAGAAAAAAAAAGGTTGTATGAGATTTACTATCCACAAGTTTGGGATGTACCAAAGATAACTTCGTGGGGTTGCAATGCAAGAGAAAAAAAAAGGTTGTATGAGATTTACTATCCACAAGTTTGGGATGTACCAAAGATAACTTCGTGGGGTTGCAATGCAAGAGAGAAAAAAAAAAGTTGTATGAGATTTACTATCCACAAGTTTGGGATGTACCAAAGATAACTTCGTGGGGTTGCAATGCAAGAGAGAAAAAAAAAGGTTGTATGAGATTTACTATCCACAAGTTTGGGATGTACCAAAGACGGCTGGGTTGGGTTGAGTTGCAATCAAGTTGTTGTGACGCAGGGACCAAATCATCATTACCCGTACACTAACAGAGACATGCGCAATGCAAACAGCTCTTTATTGGTCATGCCATTCGTTTCCATAAAGTGGTCAACCCCGGTTGAGAAGAAATATTTTAGATGAGCCACGGGGTTTGTTTGTGATTCTGTTTTAAAAAAGTGTTTCAAAGTTCTGGATTTTACTGTTTCATAAGAAACACGAACTCTCTCGCTCTCTTTCTCTCTCTCTCTCTCTCTCTCTCTCTCTCTCTCTCTCTCTTATGGCAAACGATATAGGAGAAAAAGTGAGGTTAAGGGGGAAAAACGAATTTCTTTTCGTAGAACAGGCCTGTCAAAATATAAATTAGCCGAAGTCTCTCCAAGTAGGATTTACATGTGCCCTGTCCAGCATAGAGTGCACTAAAGGCAACATTTCCAAGCTGATGTGCACTACCGCAGCCGTGGACATTTAATTCATGTGCAGGTAAAGACATTTTTAAAAAGGAAATCAAATCTTAATCACAATCTACAGGGTGGCCCAGAAAGGGTGGCCCAGATAGGGTGGCCCCGAAAGGGTGGCCCAGAAAGAGTGAGAACATCTTGTAAACAAATGATTTTTTAATTGACTTTATATATATGTTATATCATCGACAGTTGTATAAAAACTATAACGCTAATCAGAAAACATGTTAAACCTGCTTCACTCCCCCACTCTAACTGCTTTTCAACGACTTTTTGGTAAGCATTGGAGCTTCGTTTATGCTCCGACAATACAGCGATGTTATTGCATTTTTCGGCCCATCCTGTGTGTTGCACCAGACAGAGTAATTTTATATAACTGTGATTCATTTCTCTGGATATTTTTAGTCCCCATAAACTGATCAAGAATTATGGACTCCGGAGTGGCGTTAAAATTTAAAAAAAAAACATTGTTTAAAAAAACAAAATAAAATAAAAAAGTTGGACATTCCTGGCATTGATAGAAATTAAAAACATTTCTTATCACCAGATGTTTTTTTTTTCCCCTTCAAGATATTTTTCAGCACAAAAAATGTTGTCCTTATTCATGTATCTACAACACAATCTGCTACCGTTGGCTACAGTTGGCAGCCTTGAGTTCCCCTACGTTTCATACGAGACACCACCGACTTGAATTGCTAATGCACTTACTCTTTCGAAAACATATTTATGGGTGATTTGATCGGCTGACATTTGAGCTTGGAGGGATACAATTCATGGCCTTGACATTCGGTCAGTATCTTAATTTAAATAGTTTTTATTTGTTTAAAAAAAAGAAGCTGATAGGCAGAATCATACTATTTTTTTTTTGTAATTACCTAGGCCTAGTGACAGCGAGTTCTAATGACCTCGTCAATGAATAGGCAGGCTGTCACTTAGTTGTTCAATTAATACACAAGACGTTGCTGATACTTTAACTTTATTCTCAGACTGAAATCGTTTTTAATTATTTATTGTTTCATCATGTCCCTTAGTCCTTGGACCGTTGGGGCGCCACAGATGACATGTGAACTAATCCTCCTCCATTCGTCTCTGTCTTCTGCAATTCGCACAACCCCCACCCCCCAACCACACACACATACACACACACACATACACACACACACATACACTCTTTTTTTTTTAGGCCAACGAAATCAACATTGTTCTCCACAGTTGCTCTACTTATTTTTGGCTAAATTTTGTTAACGCAATTAGTTTGAAAGAGCGAAGGAAGGGGGGTGGGAGGGCGTAACGGTTGAGTGATGGGTGCGCCCCCCCCCCCCTCTGGCATATTTATACCTGTCGGCCCTCTACGTTAAGCTAAACCTGTTACATCCTTAAAGTCAATGTGTGGACCTCTAGATCGGAGTTCTTAAAGTTTTTTTTTTTTTTTTTTTTACAATGGACCCTCTGACCCAATCAGCCTCATCAGCCTACTTAGAATAAGTGTTTTTTTTTTAATTCATTTAATAATTAACAATAGAAATGAGCCCCCCCCCCCCGGACGCCATCTAACGGACCATATGGGGTCTTTGAGCAAAATAATTAAGAACCTCTGCTCTTCATTAGCCGACTCAGCAGGTATCGTTGGCACCATGACTTTGGTGTGACGTCAGAGTCAACAAGTGTCCCTTTAAGAACTACTTCAGGCACGTTGGATGAATGTCGTGTCTCTGATGTCAGCACTATTTTCATGTCTGTGATGTCAGTTGAGTATCTGATGTCAGGACTATGACATATCTCTAATGTCAGTGCTATGTCACGTCTCTGACGGCATCACTATGTCACGTCTTTGAGGTCAGTTGTATGCAGTTTGGAGATTGATCTGCATATAGGTTGTCAGCAGTAAATCGATGATCCTCTGCATCTAAACAGTTTAATCAGTTTAAAATCGCACACATATTAATCTCTGCACCAAACTTGAGCATTCCGCTAACAGCAGATATATATGCAGTTCAATGTCATCATCTAAATATATATATGAACAAAAGTTGGGAGTAAAATATTAGCCCTATGGGCTATAAGCCAGTGAAGAGAACTCGCTTTATTTATCACAATCCTAAGCTTCGGTTTAAGAAGCTCGCGTCCACTCCTTAATGCGGAATCGCATGCTAGTCTCATCTTACATGCAACAACTTCCTTCCGTCTTAGACCAAAAGAAAAAAAAGAAAGAAAAAGGACGAGCAAGAGAAGAAACAAAATCTATTAGCAGACGGCTAAAATAGCTGCACACCTTTAAACGAGCCAAACAACGAAAAAAAGCGTTTGAGTTTTTGAACGATTGGAAGCCATTGCCATTAACTTTTAACATAAGGGCGGGCTGGATTGGCATGTACACCTCTGATCTGCTCTTAATAACGGGGTATCGGATTGGCCCTCCGTTGCGGTTCCACAATAAGGGAAAACATTTTAAGACATTCCAAAACGAGAAAAAAAAAATATGTGACGTCAAAATATAAAATCTCCGGAATGCTATGCATGCTCTCTGGGAAATCGAAGAACGGCCACATTCTTGCGTAACATCGACCGCGTAGTTACATTTTTTAAAATATTTTATTTGGTCAAGAAGAAGGCCCCCCCCCCCAACAAACTCATAAAAAAATGGTGAAAAGGGAAAAAACTATGAAATCGTGTGTAAGATCAGTGTTCCTCTCGTGTGTAAGATCAGTGTTCCTCTCGTGTGTAAGATCAGTGTTCCTCTCGTGTGTAAGATCAGTGTTCCTCTCGTGTGTAAGATCAGTGTTCCTCTCGTGTGTAAGATCAGTGTTCCTCTCGTGTGTAAGATCAGTGTTCCTCTCGTGTGTTAGATCAGTGTTCCTAAACCGTTTAATGGTTGCGACCCAATCGAAACATTGATGTGTTACCGATACAATTCCCACCTAACCCCACCCCCTCCCCAACCCCCCAGCTCGCATTTGGTTTGTGTTTCAAATATATTTTTTAAATGATTTAACCTTGACGACCCCTAATTGGTTATGAGAACCCTGCCTAAGGTCAAAGGTGGCGGCGGAACCTGACAATGTTTCATCGAATTGGAAACGGCAAGAGTAAACCTAATAATTATGATTAGTGCTTTGGGATTTTCGCTAACATATATCATCTTTGACCTAATTATGATTAGTGCTTTGGGATGTTGGCGTAAATATATCATCTTTGACCTAATTATGATTAGTGCTTTGGAATGTTGGCGTAAATATATCATCGTTCATCTAATCATGATTTGTGCTACGCAGCGTTGGCGCATATATATCATCCTTCATCTAATCATGAATATCACGCATTCGTCCGTTACTTAGACGTCCATATAGCCGCCAAGTTCCTATAGACATTATTAATTGAACTCCATTGAAAAAGGGGGTGGGGGTGGGGGAGGGGGGGAGGGGAGAGAGAAAGAGCTAAACAAAAACAAAACAAAAAAACTCCTATGACGTCAGTTCAAGAATTCGGCGAGCCACCTCACTCCCCCACTTTTTGTTTTAGCCCCCCCCCCCCCCCCCCCCTCCCCCCCCCCCCCCCC
>CAXITT010000838.1:192093-203072 GCA_964033795.1 Lymnaea stagnalis | reverse complement strand
TTTTCTAAAAAGGTGGGGGGGGGGAGAGGGTGCAAATGAAAACTTGGTGGGCGTGTTAAGTTGTTTTTTTTTACTGGAGGCACCACAGTACACAGCAATTAAATTAAAACATTCAAATTGAGTGGGCGGGGGGGGGCAAATAACCCCCTGCCCTACCCAAGTGACGTCCCTATGTGGGGTGTGTGGGGTGTGGGGGTGTGTCGTAGAAGTGGTCGTTAAATGAATGGACCCCTATTCCACGGGGGTTAAGCCGTGTAAATCAAGGAAACAGAAACATAAAACCAGTGATTGCGACTTCCCTTTCCGAAATTTCGATTAAAATGTGCAACATGTTCAAGAGTTTTTCATCACTAAATACTATCGTCTATCTCGAGTCACGGCAGTGTAACATTTTATAAAGCAAGCGGTCATTGGTAAAGTGACCATCATTCAGAGACCTGCAAGTCACTCTATGTCTGGCCAGACAGAATTGGACAATGGATGCTTAAAGCCTTCAAAACATTTTATTAATTTTTGAGGTGGGCATTGATTATACCTGGGGAAACAAAATCTGGTTTGTTCCACCGCCCCCACCCCCTTTTAAAGTTTTCATTATTAAAATGTTTAAAAACTCTCTTAACCGAAATCCATAAACTAAGAAGAAAAAAAAAAAAGTCTCCCTACTCCCCAAGAGTTCAAACACCCTCAGCAGAGATTTCGCTAAATGGTGTGCCAGGCTGTGTGTGTGTGTGTGTGTGTGTGCGTGCGTGCGTGTGTGTGTATGTGTGTGTGTGTGTGCAGGAGTCAATTCTATCGTCCTAACGTTACCCCCGTGTATTCACAGAAATATCGATTACCCGAACTTACTCAGATCAATCCTCTCAAAAGAAATAATTGTTCAATTAGTCAAAATCATTAAAGGATCGAATCCACCACTCATGAGGCAAATGAACACATACATTTAGGCTGAATTTTCTCATGTTAACCCTTAATTGCCCGAAATGACTTGCATAACAGATATTATGCGACCAGCATCGCTAAGATCACGAGCCCGTCGGAAAACAACATATTGATTTGTGTATGTTTGATGAGCTCTCGGAACGATTCTCTTTGACATCAGAGAAGTGTTTAAAAAAAAATCAAGGATTATTCCAATAAGAATAAACACACAAAGTTTTAAATAATGTTCTTTAATATGCTGCTTAATCATTTGAATCATTAACTTAATTAGATTGATTCGTCTGATTGGAAGCAATGCCACACCTGAGGCGGTATGCTGTCTGCAGCTGTTATCTATTAGTCATCGAATGCTTAGTGGGAGGTTTTCATCAAATACAAACACGAAGTAAACACCAAGGCAAATGAAACCAGATCAAGCTGAAGATGAGGTGTTAAAAGTTAACATTTGCCAACAATTCCAAATACTTTATAAGAGTGGGAGAAAGAGAGAAAGAGAGAGAGAGAGAGAGAGAGAGAGATCGCGCGACGGGGGCTTAAACAAAAAACTACAAAAAGAGAAACGGTGGCATTGATGGAGACATGAAATGGGAGAGAGTTTGAGAGAAAGTCCAAAAGCTTTTGAAAGCTTACACAGGAAGGTTGGACGAAGACGCCGTGGGCGCATCCACTGAGTGGGTTCATCAATAGGCACAGCTCCAGTAAAGATACCCCTGATCACATCAGTGGTCGCCTCGCGGTGCCGTATTACCCCACATGGCAGGGCCCCGAGCTTCGAACGGCCCCCCGGCGAAATCCACCCGCGAGTGGCATGGCTAACGGCTGCATTGGCCACTGCTCTTGGTGAACCCTTTCGATTCAGCCTAGGCCCGTCAGCATGATGGATCATACGGCCGTGGGCGCCAGGTCAGCCACCAAGTTGCCACCTGGCCAATTAACTACAAAGCAGGAATTGATTGTGTGCGGGGCCAACGTTTTGGCAAGAATGAGAAGTGCACTGTTTAGAACTCACCTAAATGAGAAGTGCACTGTTTAGAACTCACCTAAATGAGAAGTGCACTGTTTAGAACTCACCTAAATGAAAAGTGCACTGTGTAGAGCTCACCTAAATGAGAAGTCACTGTTGAGAACTCACCTAAATGAAAAGTGCACTGTGTAGAGCTCACCTAAATGAAAAGTGCACTGTTTAGAGCTCACCTAAATGAGAAGTGCACTGTTTAGAACTCACCAAATTCAAGAGTAGACTGACGGTGGATCTAAACTATAACATACCCACCAATAATATTCCAGTCGGTTTGACCTTTATCAGCCTATTAATAATACTTAATGACACATGCTCCCATAATGATCGCTTGAGGAATGTCGTAAACCAATGTCGTAAACCAATGTCGTTTACTAATAACTAGGGCAAGTTTTCTGGGGGTCACTTTCAGCTAAAGCAGATATTAAGAGGGCACTTAAGGTGCGCCCTTGCAACCATGTTGTTGATGTGCTTACAAATGAAAACTACTAAAAATAAAATTAACACTGAATTTTTTATATTTTTTTTTTTTTAAAAAGTAGCCACTTCTGTTGTTATATCGTGTAGGACTGACAGCAAGACAATAGCACAAATTTGACCATGATCACACTAATTCTCCATCAAGCATCTTGGACAGCTACTGGCTTATTTATATAATGACAGTGAAATTACTTGTCGTCAGCTAATGAGTCTAAACCAACTTAGCCAATGGCTCTAAACCAACTTAGCCAATGAGTCTAAACCAACTTAGCCATTGAGTCACAAACAACTTATCCAATGAGTTACAAACAACTTATCATTGGTTAAAGCTACAATAACTTAGCCAGTGTGTCCAAAACAACTTTTCCAATCAGCTTCAACAAACTTACCGAATCATCTTTTAAACCAACTTCACCAAGCAGCACTAGGCAACTCAGCCAAGCAGCCCTAGGCAACTCAGCCAAGCAGCCCTAGGCAACTCAGCCAATCAGCCCTAGGCAACTCAGCCAACCAGCCCTAGGCAACTCAGCCAATCAGCCCAAACCAACTCAGCCAATCAGCCCAAACCAACTTCGCCAATCAGCCCAAACCAACTCGGCCAATCAGCCCTAGGCAACTCAGCCAATCAGCCCTAGGCAACTCAGCCAAGCAGCCCTAGGCAACTCAGCCAAGCAGCCCTAGGCAACTCAGCCAATCAGCCCTAGGCAACTCAGCCAATCCGCCCTAGGCAACTCAGCCAATCAACCGAAACCAACTTAGCCAAACAGCCTATACCAACTTGGCCGATCAGCCGAAACCAACTTGGCCAATTAGCCTAAACCAACTTGGCCAATCAGCTGAAACCAACTTGGCCAATCAGCCGAAACCAACTTGGCCAATCAGCCGAAACCAACTTGGCCATTAAGCATAAACCTAGACATAGTTCTGTTCATTCTTTGCTACGATGACAGCCATTACGCTTGCTGGGCTTAGTATTGTTAAGTCCATTAGGTAATACCAAATATACAATAATATGTGTTCAGTGGGTTTAACTAAAGTTTATGGATCATATAGAAACACCCATGCCAAGTTTTCAAACGTGTTTTGATTAGAAAAGTAAGAGAAGCCTTAGGGACTGGTAAAAGAATTGTTCTTCTATAAAGAAAGATTTTGAAAAAGTCGGAATCCAAGCTGTAGCTCAGCGTCTCCATTAAAGTTGTTTTGTTTCTGAAGATCTGAGCCTCAACATGAGCAATCCGCCAATTTCTAACAGTTAGTCCAAGTACGTCCCGGCCCACATCAAACCCTCAACGGTGAATCGTATTCCCGACAACGGTGAATCGTATTCCCGACAACGGTGAATCGTATTCCCGACAACGGTGAATCGTATTCCCGACAACGGTGATGAACATCGTAGCATTTGATGGTTGGTTGGCTTTCTCATCACGCAGCCGTGATGGAGTACAACAACAAACTGATGCTACGGTGGATGTCTAGGGGCTGGTGTGGTGGCGTGAACGGTTCTCTTCCCCCTCCCCTAATAGCAGACGACAGTTATGAAATGCCTCACTGTTCACCGCCCCGCGTCACTCGTGGTCAGTAACAGCGACGCAATGACCCCAAGTCGCTGCGACGACGGCGACGTAAAAAAACAACATAGGTTTGGGTCTAGCCGGTATCGTTAATGAGGTCACGTGGGTGACTTCTTCCCAGATGGAGGATGAGGACAGATCCATCGATACGTTGTTGAGACAACGAACCAGCAGAGATCGATCACGGCCTGACCTACACACCGTACCCACCTCTACCCGCATGTTGTTTTAACACGCCATGTTAGCATCCTTCTCCTGGTCCCCGCGTCAGTGACTCGAAACAAGAACGTTGAGAGCTAGATTGTTTAAATATTTTTAAATAAAAGCTTTTATTGTTTATAAGGTCAGATAAACAGGTGTTTACTTGAAAGGCTACAGCTTCATCGATGCCTGTTTGCTGCCAGTAAAACTTTACTTCAAAAATGTAACTTACGCTAAATATTCAACTTTAGCGCCTGAGATCAAAAAACGAGCAGAGATCCCCACGATGGTTAAGGCAAAGAAAGACCCAACGGGGGTTAAGGCAAAGTCCCAACGGGGGTTACGGCAAAGACCCAAAAGGTATGTAACAAAGACCCAACAGGTTATGTAGCAAAGACCCAACAGGTAATATTCCAAAGACCCAACAGGTAATATTTCAAAGACCCAACAGGTAATATAGCCAATAGCCAACGGGTTTGATGGCAGAGACGCCCAATCGCGATAAAACAAACAAACACACGTTACACAGAACAAGAATAAATACAAACTTTTCAAAACAGCACACCCGAAATTTTAGCAAACGACTCTGGCATCCAACGTCGTGATAGACGGGTTTCCTTAAAACAGTGCACTTGTGTTTGAATCTCAGAGTCGCACGTTAAGTTAAGGCTTGAACCATGATGGCTTCCAAATCACGCCACCCCCCCCCCCTCCCGCCCAACCATTAACTAACCCCCACCTTCGACGAAATCAAACCAGCATGATATGTTAGACGGGTTTCCTTAAAACAGTGCACTTGTGTTTGAATCTCAGAGGCGCCCGTTAAGTTAAGGCTTGAACCATGATGGCTTCCAAATCACGCCCCCCCCCCCCCCCTCCCGCCCAACCATTAACTAACCCCCACCTTCGACGAAATCAAACCAGCATGATATGTCCCACCCAGTCAGAGGGGATAAAAGAGCACATTCAGTCAGATAGGTAGGTGAACATATCACATCACGACGGATACCATTGAATAGAGTAACAAGAAAATATGTTAATGACCAGCGACAGGTTGTGTAGAGTGGATGACCTCGACTACAGCATATAGAAGACGTTGTTGGCGATAGAACGAATGAAAAATATCGCCCTTGTATACATAATATCGTAATAGCTTCCATCGCTAACGTCCATCGCTAACGTCCATCGCTAACTTCCATCGCTAACGTCCATCGCTAACTTCCATCGCTAACGTCCATCGCTAACTGAGAAATGCAATGGGATATTTGGAAAGTGCTGTCATGTCTTTACAATAGGAAGTATTTTCTTGTTGTTACTTCTCTTCGATTCTTCCACAATAGCCCCGTGTGTGTGTCACCGGGTCCTGATGAGCTAGTCAACAACACAACGTTAGGACCAGCTAGTGTTACGGTAATTTACCTCACGTTGGCAGCTGGCGGGTTGGCAAAAGGTCAGCCATTTCATTCTCTAAAAGATCATACTTAATAGGATCAATTAGGTCATTAATGACTTGACCAAGATTCATAATTCATCTGACTATGATCGAAGCAGGAAAAAAAAAAGAACGGAGCCATGAATCAAGAGATGAATGTGTTGACGCCATGATTGTCGGGAGACATTTTGTGTACACATAACTAAGAGTACATTTGATCAGCTTTCTCAACTGTTGTAAAGTGTGTGGTCCAGATCTCTTTGTGCTGTGACGGCATGCTTGGTTAGTGATGCAAGAACACTTTAGAAACGAGAGCTTAAAAAAAAAAAAAGGGGGGGGGGGGGGAGGAATAAAAAAAAAAAAGGGGGGGGGGGGGTGCAGGTGACGAAAGACTACTCTGACTACTCAAGACTTTCTCGTCAATGGGTTAAGAAAGGTTAGACTACTCTAATCGGAAATCTCCAGGTGGAGTCGTATTAAATTTTAACGACTCCAAAATGAGGATTTATAAATATCCAAGGTCATTTATCTTCAAAATTTAAATTCCCACTTAACGAACATTAAAACAGAACAAAAACTTTGAAAGCAGATTAGACAACTATTCTTTCAATTCTAATCCAACTATTTTCAAAATCTCATGGGTTGTTATTACATTAAAGATGATATCTCACACATTCTCGTGGGTTGTAGTCACATTGATGATGATTTCTCACACATTCTCGTGGGTTTTAGTGACATTAAATATGATGTCTCACACTTTCTCGTGGTTTGTAGTGACATGCAAGATGATGTCTCACACTTTCTCGTGGTTTGTAGTGACATGCAAGATGATGTCTCAAACTTTCTCGTGGTTTGTAGTGACATGCAAGATGATGTCTCACACTTTCTCGTGGTTTGTAGTGACATGCAAGATGATGTCTCACACATTCTCGTGGGTTGTAATGACATAGAAGATGATGTCTCACACATTCTCGTGGGTTGTAGTGACATGCAAGATGATGTCTCACACATTCTCGTGGCTTGTAGTGACATGCAAGATGATGTCTCACACATTCTCGTGGCTTGTAGTGACATGGAAGATGATGTCTCACACATTCTCGTGGCTTGTAGTGACATGGAAGATGATGTCTCACACATTCTCGTGGCTTGTAGTGACATGGAAGATGATGTCTCACACTTTCTTATCTGTACGAATTGACCAGCGTGCTCCCTCAGAAGTCACAAATCTAAATGAATAACTAGTAAGTCCCTGCTTTGACTAAGGGAGTTTACTGAATGGCTTTAAACAAAAAAAATTGTGAAATAATATAATGTAGATGTCAGGTGTATAAATTGTTTTAGTTGAAGAATGGGGTGTGTTACAAAAATATAAGTCTCTCCAGGCCAACGTTTCAATTTTTTTCTAAATACACATTGCAGATGTTTTAAAGCACACCTTAATGCAAATGAAGCGTCAAATCAGCACACACCCACATTTACAGGTAAGTTTACAGGTAGCCACAGGTAAGTTTACAGATCGCCTATTTTAGAACCAACTACCTTCAATGATCCCGCGCTGCGCCGAAACGATCATTTCATTATCTTGAACTAGGCGACTTAAAGAATATATAAAAAGTGTGTGTGTGTGTGGTGTGTGTGTGGGGGGGGGGTGTTGGGTCAAGACCTTCAATTGACGAAATCTATGAGGCCATGACATGGGGGGAGACGGTCGCCGGGAGCCACTTTCGGGGTCGACCAAACTTGCCTTTTTTTTCTATGCGGTCGTTGCAGGACTAATCTAGGTATTTCGCAGCAGCTATAAAAATATCAGGGTACGCCGCTGGTAATTGAAGATGTGGTGGATTAATGTGTCAACCTGATTTTTTTTTTTCTTATGAAATAACTATCAAAGTACTGTATCAGTAATGTCTTGTGTGTAACAATGCATCAAAGCTTTTCATATTTTATTCTGGAATATGTGATAAATTGTGAATGTATGTTATTTTGTGTTTAAAGGCAGTATGTCTCCAGCACCATTGCATGAGAGTAAAAACAAAAAAATGGCTCAAATCCGGGTACAATCTTGGCTGAGGTCGTGCCTATGGCTAGACAGAACACATTTAAAATTTCAATATTATCCTAGTTTTGTGACACTTATCTGGTTGAAATGACGACATCTGGATAAGCCCTCATATAAGACTTAGCTATTGTGACATACATCGCGTTGATATTACGACCACTGTGTATGCCCTCTTCCGATTGTGACGCATATCGGAGTGACATGCCGACCACTGGGTACGCCCTCTTCCAATTGTAACACATATCGGAGTGATTTGCTGACCACTGGGTAAGCCCTCTTCCGATTGTGACACATGTCGGAGTGACATGCCGACCATTGGGTAAGCCCTCTTCCAATTGTAACACATATCGGAGGGATATGCCGACCACTGGGTAAGCCCTCTTCCAATTGTAACACATATCGGAGGGATATGCCGACCACTGGGTAAGCCCTCTTCCAATTGTGACACATGTCGGAGTGACATGCCGACTACTGGGTAAGCCCTCTTCCAATTGTAACACATATCGGAGTGATACGAAGACCACTGTGTAAGCTCTCTTCCGATTGTGACGCATATCGGAGTGATGTTCCGACCACTGGGTAAGATCTCTTCCGATTGTGACGCATATCGGAGGGATGTGCCGACCACTGGGTAAGCTCTCTTCCGATTGTGACACATGTCGGAGAGATATGCCGACCACTGGGTAAGCTCTCACGGGAAACGAATCCATTGTGACACCTATCCGTGATAAAGGATCACTTCTGTGTAAGCCCACTCAGAGATTACCGCCCTCGGCTGGCTGATATTGGATTTGGATTTTTAGAAAATAGTGAAAAGCTTTTCAAATGATGAGCTTCCGAATCTCCCGACTCCAACCAGTAGGGATCGACTACAGCGGCTCAGTCAAACGATTTGACCCGTATTGCACCTCCGTCCCTATTAAACTCAGCTAACCCGTCTTCAACAAGCTCCGGCTCGAAACGTAAAGTTGTTGTTTTTTTACCATTGCCTGTAGCACATAAAACAACTGTGAACAAACTTAAGCATAACGCCACCCCACCATCCGCCCCGTTATGTAAAACAAATAAATGCGCGGAGAATCTGCGCAACGCTGCCCGTGACGTCACACAGGTCTAGACTTCGTTAACTGGTGTCCCCCCCCCCCCCCCCATACAGCCCTTGCCATCCCCTGCCTTCCTTACAGATTTAACACGCCCCAAAAAAATAAAATAAATAAATTTTTAAACCAAACACCGGGGGGGGGGGGAGCAGAGGGGGTTCAAGTGGGCTGGGGGAGGTACCTCTCTTGTTAAACCCTTACTGTTTTAATGCCCTTCAAGTGTTGGGTAAAGTGTGTACGTCTTGTAAACAAGTATTTTGCTTTCAACACTTCTGACAGTTAAATGTTGTAGAAGCCAGTAACGACTTATCTATCTATGTCTCTCGCCAAGCACATAGGTCATTTTTGTTTTTTTAAAGTCACAGTTTACTACTAGAGACTTCTGTGAACACGCTAAAGTCCAGTATATTTAGCCGTGTGATTCAAAAAAAAAAAAAAAAAAAAAAAACAACCCCCCCCCCCCCCCCCCCCCCCCCCGCCCAGGACACGCACAAACGCATATTCAATCACCCGTAACAACCTCCAACCGATCTGACATCATCCACACAAAAAAAAAAAGAATGTTTCTTAATTGTACGCATACCCCCTCCCCTCCCCCAAAGAGCCCAAACTATTTCACACATCAAGATCATTAGTTTATTACTGCAGACGCGGTTAAACCCAACGTCGGGTCATAACTTATCCAACGGCCCGAGACACTCGCCCCGTGCTGTTACCGTCTTGAGACCTGGTTGCTTATGCAATGCCCGTCTCACATGTCTTGCACCTAAGACCGGTGACGCAAGACTTCTTGAACAGACAGTCAAGGGCACCTGGGACAAGTTCAGAGTTGGTAGTGTGAAGGGCACATTGGGGGACAATGGTGCCAGGAATTCCAGTGTAATGTAACAGAATCGCAAGTGTACGGGAACTGAATATGAACCAGTTTCAAGGAAAAAGGTCTGAAGGAACTACTGTTTATCAAACAATACTGAATAAAAACGTCTGAATGAGCTAGACTGTATGCACTAGTCTGAATGACCTAGTCTGTTTAATTAGTTTGAATAAACTAGTCTGTATGAAATAATCTGGATATTCTAGTCCATATGAACTAATCTAAATAAACAAAGCTGAAGGAATTGGTCTGAATGAACTACTCTGTTTAAACTGAATGAACTACTCTGTTTAAACTAGTCTGAATGAACAAGTCTGAAATAACAAGCCTTATGAACAAAGCTAAAAGAACTAGTCTAGATGAACTAGTCTGTATGAAATAATCTGAATATAATAGTCTTTATGAATTAATCTAGATGAACTGATCTAAATGAACAAATCTAAATGAACAAAGCTGAAAGCACTAGTCTAAATGAACACGTCTAAATGAACACGTCTCAATGAACGAGTCTAAATGAACTGGTCTCAGTGAACGAGTCTAAATGAACACGTCTCAATGAACGAGTCTAAATGAACTGGTCTCAGTGAAAAATGTATGACGCATTAAAAAGTATGGCTTATTTTTAAAAGCTAAGTAAGTTTAGTCTACAGAACAATGCGTAACAGGGCTTCCTCTTCATGTCGTTTCTGGTACATGTACCACACAGGGAAGCAGGTACATGTACCACACAGGGAAGCAGGTACATGTACCACACAGGGAAGCAGGTACATGTACCACACAGGGAAGCAGGTACATTTACCACACAGGGAAGCAGGTACATGTACCGCAGGGAATCAGGTACGTCTACCACAGTGAATCAGGTACGTGTACCACAGGTAGGAAGCAGGCACATTTAAAGCAACTTTAAATAAAGGTCCAATAACGACGAATTAAAGGAAGTGTACACGCTGAACACTCACACGTTGTACATAAGTAAATAAGTCAAACGTACAGCGGCCTTTATCCCGGTGCCTCCGTTACAGTTAAATCAGTATTGGACTCGGTCATAAAAATAAATTAAAGGTAAATTCTTTTAAAAAAAATTAAAATAGCCTTATTAAAAAAAAATTTAAATGTTTTTAGTCATTTTTAAATATAATTCTTATTTCCTGATAAACGATGACGATCAATAACAAAAGAAAGTTATATAAATTTTAGCAAAAAAGTTATACAAATTATAACAATGAATGAAATATGCCACTGGCAGGGTTTCTTTCAGCTATATCGCCGGGGGTGAGGGCCAGTGCCCCCCCCCCCCCCCCCCCC
>CAXITT010000838.1:159696-192047 GCA_964033795.1 Lymnaea stagnalis | reverse complement strand
ACCAGGGGAAAGTCAAGTGCCCCCCCCCCCCAGGAGAAAAAATATTTCCAACAATAAATCAACTGACACTGCTGGCAGTGCCCCCACCCCTCAAAAAAATCTGAAGTGCCCCCACCCCCGCCCCCCACGGGGAAAATTTCTGAAATAATCACTGGCCATGGGTTGTGATACCAGGATTATAAACAAACTGCGCAGCAGAAACACTACAAAAAAAAGGGTTGATTTATCACTAAATAATTACATCCGCTATGAAGACACATGGATTAATAACTAAAGGGAATGGTGCAGCCGTTAAGTGAAGATGTCGGCAGTTTGTAACCTTGATGACAGCAGTCTGTAGTTTCATCAAGGTCAAATGACGACAAGACAACCAGTTATTGAGAGAAAGGGACAAAAAAAGAGGCGGGGGGGGGGTGGTTGAGAAATGTCAATAAAGAAGATGTCCTTATTGTGCCGACCTTAACCGGTTTTAAATGGGAAAGGCTTGTACCGATAAACAAATACTGTACAAATCCAACTAGTTACTAACCAAGATAGGATGGATCACGTGTGTACAGGTAATCAACAGTCGATAAATCAACTGTGCAATTAAGTAGAAGCGTTCTTCCCAAAATGAATCAATGAACCAGTTAGGTTGGTAGGGTTTGTCAGTTCAACGAGCCAACAGATGGAAGGAACAAAACATCCAACTGTCGGGGGAAATGTTTGATATTTGTGTGTGATGACCATGACATTGGCTGAAAGATTTTAAAACGTCTACCGAAGGTGAAATCACATTTTGTCTAGTTGCGATATCCCATCCCGATTACCGTTCTCTTTAACGCCACTAAAAACTGTCGAGTACGCCTGTAAATACGAAACAGTACATTCGACAGTGCAGACGGGTAGCACCTCAAAAGTGCGAATGTTTATGTGCATCACCGACTACACACCGGTTGCACACCGTGCTGGCGACATATCACAGTTTTACTTTCTATGATAGACGATTTAATCATTTTTTTAAAACAAATTTTTCCATTCATAACCCACTAAGACTTGAGCTCATGTTTAATCAACCAGTAAATATAATTCGTAGGCGCAGCTAGAATGATTAGCACTCGGTGGCCACATTCATTATCACCCCTCCCCCCAACCCAACAAAAAAATTAACTTGTCATTTGCATTTTAAAAAAAATACTACCAATCCCCACTTTGGCATCCCCACTACCCTGGTTCCCGGGGACATCTGCCCCCATCAGCTACNTTCACGGCCCTTGGGTAAGCTGATCTTTGTCCGTACTTAGCGGTTGTCTTCTCCTGGTATGCCAGTTCTGCTATAGGAAAGTCAAGTCAGTATATTGTTATTATTAATATTTTAAAGCATCCATTTTCTAATTTGTTTATTATATATATATATATATATATATATATATATATATATATATATATATATATAAATTAAACATGTTCAGAACACCTTATGGTATACTGATATTGCAATACAGATAAGAAAGACTAATCAACATATTCCTAAAAGTTAAATAATTATTTATTTATATTTTTAAGGAACGTTCCATTAAATATTATCACCCCCTCACTCTCCCCCCCCCCTGACTCCCAAAATCCCTTTATTTCTCCAACCCGCTCACAATTTGTTGGCAAAATAACACCAGCAATCGCCGGCTTCACCTCACACGTGGTTTCAAACCACTCGAATCTGTGGCGCAATTCATGCTGTGTGAGTGGGGGTGTGTGCATTGTTCATTAAAATTAATGTGACCGGCAACCCGTACGCTACATCATCCAATGGCTTAACGGCCAGATAAATGTCAGCGGTCAAGATTGAAAAAAAAAATCTCATCAAATCCTAATGTTTTGAATTCAACGAAAAACGTTTACAAAGAATATTGTTTACGATAGCTACTAACCTTTTCGTAACAGGGGTTTGACCTAGAATATGAGCAACACTGTAAAATATTTGAAACACTCCCGGCGTGTGAATGATGAAATCCTGCACACAAAAGTGTACACAACACACGACTCTCCTCGTCTCGTCGTTTGTGTGGGGGGTTGTGGCATAGGGCATTTCGGACGTCTGCGCGCGCGCTGGTTGACAGAAAAAGGGGGGGAGGGAGGGGGGGGGGAAATCAATGGCGTCGTAGCACAGTGGAGGGAAGGAAAATTACTTAGCTGAAGATTTTAAAACAAACAAAACGTAAGCCGTGTAACATGACAAGCTGGGGGGGGGAGGGGGAAATCAATGGCGTCGTAGCACAGTGGAGGGAAGGAAAATTACTTAGCTGAAGATTTTAACACAAACAAAACGTAAGCCGTGTAACATGACAAGCTGGCAGTTTCATCAAATTTAACTGGGGTCGGAGCTAAGAAGAGGACCCGGGGGAAGGGGGAGTTGCACAATTAAGACTGGTAAAATGTTTGAAAGTGACTGTTTATTCTCTTTTTGGAATACAAGCCACAAGCCTAAACTTAATTTTGAATGTAAAAAAGAAAGAATAACTCATATCATATAATTTAGTGAGTCTATCATCTATATATATATATATAATTCGCTAGAAAAGATCAAACACCACCATCACGCAGGCTATATGTAGATACGCCAGGGTGTGGTTAAATAATGAGTTCACTAGCGCGCAAAATATAATTCCCGATAACTAAGCTAAATGATATATATCTATTTTTAATAACGCAATTGCGTTTGGTGCGTAATATTTTCTTTTCGGAAATGAAATCGTCTCAATTTAAGTATTGTGTAAAAAAAATATTCAGTTTAAAAGTGTTTGGGACATAGAATATTAATATAGTTCATGGGCGTGAAATAAAAAATGAGCAGTGACGTATCATGGGGGAAGGGGTGTAGCAAAAATTGGGATTCTTAAATGTGCGTTACTTGAGTTCACGTTTTGTCAAGTAACTTTATTACATGGGAAGTTCACGCCGCCAATGTTTGGCGGGCTCTATCTATTATCTTATATTAACATATACATTTTTCATATAATGCGAATGTTTTATAGAGAGTTTTAGTAAGTAGGTATACAGCCTACCCTTCCATTGTCTAAGACTTTGTTGCGCCTAGTGTTTGTGGCGCCCGAGGCGGACCAAGGCTCTACTCTTCCCCTTGCACAAAAAAGCTCTGCAGGTGGCCAACACTATAAGGGGAAAAAGTGCCGCCCCAGGCGTACCGAACCATCCGCCCCCCCCCCCCCCTCCCCGGCCGGTGCTGGAA
Organism: Lymnaea stagnalis; assembly: GCA_964033795.1. Taxonomy (NCBI): domain Eukaryota; kingdom Metazoa; phylum Mollusca; class Gastropoda; family Lymnaeidae; genus Lymnaea; species Lymnaea stagnalis. Next base: position 188,824 of record CAXITT010000838.1, on the reverse strand, counting down.
CTTTAACTTTGGTCCATTCGGGGGCGTGGGGTCTATCTGAGTGAAGAATAATTGTATGCTAATCTGATGGTAACTAATGACTAATGGATCCATGACCTATTGAGCCTCGGCGTGTGTGGGTTTGGGGGGGGGGTGGGGGTGGGGGTGGGGTTCATTGCATGTTGTCCCCCTTGTCGATGGATGGCCTTGATTTACGTCTTAATTAATTTGCCTGCAATTTGGTGTTTTTAAGCTGCTTAAAGCGACAGTTTTAAATAGAAGTAAATATTCAGTGTAAGTATTTTTTTTTGTTTAAACTGTTTTTTTTATCCCCACCATAATCACAGCAACTGTCATCAGCCTTGTCTCATTTATAAGATTTTGTCACTATATGTTACTAATTTTAGAAAAAGTCAGCAAGGTGTACATACTTTTAAACACGTTTTGATGACACGTAGGATAATGGCCTCTGTACTGATGAATCGTCCTAAGGTAAGGGTCAAGGTATTTTTACAATTATTATTATTAATTTTTTTTTGGAGAAAATTCAATAAAAATATAAAAAGCTAATAGTTAGCTCTCACATAATTCAATTTCCTCTTCAGTACGTCAGCTTATCATTTTCATTCAGATATTTTCATAACCCATAACACTAAAATAGAACAAAATAAATACTTTTATTGTAAAATAAGATTACATATATTCGAATAACCAATATTTATAAACATTAAAAACTTTTATTTAATCAAAACATCGTGGTTCAATTAAAAAGTTCTTCCACATTCTCGGAAAGGAGGGAACAAAAGTCAAATTTCAAGATATTTTCTTAGAAAAAAAAGAAGACTGGTTTTCGGGAATATCCAAAGAGATGTTGTGCGCACACTTTGGCGTCATTTCATAAAGTTACACACCCATGTTTGGTAAATACAATAAATCAACACGGAAAATATATGACTTGTGGGTTTTTTTCTAGTTGCTTATGTATGAACAGAAATAGACTAGATCTAAATATTTATCGTGATTCTGTTTTAAAATAAGAGCAAAGGTCGGTGATCCTTTTTTGTTTTGTTTAAACGACAGGGTAAGTTTAACGGTAGACACAATAATTGATCTCAGTGCTACTGACACTAGTGGATTTAGGGCTTCTAATATTAGTGCTACTGATACTAGTAATACTAATTGTAAATCAAAAATCGAACAAGATATGTTTAGGCTAGCAAAGAGACAAGACAATTAAAAGAACTTTCGGCTAAAAGTCTTCTTCAGCCGAAAGGAACAAACAAGAAACAAATAATAATAATAATAATAATAATAATAATAATAAATCGAAATTAAATATTATGTTTTTGAAGAGCTCAATGCATATTTCTTAGGCTCTGTTTTAACAAGGGATGTAATCTTGATTTTTAGGATCACCAAATAGAAGCCTGCCTGAGTTGAGGCCCTTACTAAATTTCAAATACATATCTTTTTTTTTAAAAAAAAAGTATATTGTTAAATGGAAAAATGGCTTCCGCCTTTGGTTGAATTTTCACACAAGGAATCAAATTAATATAATTGAATTCGACTTATTAACACATGCATTTTTAAACTATTTAAATTTTAATATAACAATTTCCTCAACTGAAGTAGATTACCACCAAATGGTAATCTTCAAATCAGTATTACCTCCCCTGTTATTTTGTATAACCAAATTGTTCAAGTTTAGTCTCTCCCTCCCCCACCTCACACATTTTTCCATGCAGTCTTAGAGTAACATAAATTTGTAGTAACAACTATACAGATAATTATTTCGCAAAAATAAACTCATATAATTGTTTTAATTGTAACAACTTTTCCCCCTCTCTTTTTGCTTGTAGTCTTCAGGTTTATTCCTTCAAACACTCAAACTGAAACGTAATATTATATAGGTTTATTTTTGGTTTGAAATACGTCTAATTTTTTTTTTTCTTTTGTAAAGGTGGGTAGGAAGCGAAACCCACTTTTTGTTAAATTTCATCCCATTTAACTTTGCCCTGGGTTCTATTTGTCCAAGATGGGGCCCTCCATGCATACTATTATATTAAACCTTGCCCTGGGTTCTATTTGTCCAAGATGGGGCTCTCCATGCATACTATTATATTAAACCTTGCCCTGGGTTCTATTTGTCCAAGATGGGACATTACATACATACTATTATATTAAAACTTGCCCTGGGTTCTATTTGTCCAAGATGGGGCATTGCATGCATACTATTATATTAAACCTTGCCCTGGGTTCTATTTGTCCAAGATGGGGCTCTGCATGCATACTATTATATTAAACCTTGCCCTGGGTGCCATTTGTCCAAGATGGGGCTCTGCATGCATTCTATTATATTAAACCTTGCCCTGGGTGCCATTTGTCCAAGATGGGGCTCTGCATGCATACTATTATATTAAACCTTGCCCTGGGTGCCATTTATCCAAGATGGGGCTCTGCATGCATTCTATTATATTAAACCTTGCCCTGGGTGCCATTTATCCAAGATGGGGCTCTGCATGCATACTATTATATTAAACCTTGCCCTGGGTGCCATTTGTCCAAGATGGGGCTCTGCATGCATACTATTATATTAAACATTGCCCTGGATGTCATTTGTCCAAGATGGGGCATTGCATGCATACTATTACATTTAACCCCACTCACCAACAAGTCCAGCACGACTACGCAATGTTGGCCAAAATAGTAGCACTTGTGAGACAGCTTACAGAAACGATGGTTTCCGTGTAGTGTGTCACACTGCCGTTGACGCACCTGTGTCCTCTGTGCTGTTTGTATAAAAATATATTGAAATATGTATATACGTGTATATGTATGTTTATATGTATATCTATGAGGCGTGGATTTATGTCCCTGACAATAAGTCCTGCAATGTCATCCTCTGTGCAGGATTTCATTGTTAACTTTTAATTATACTTTTAAGTCTGTACGCTTTTCCAACCACTGCTGAATGTTTGTATCAATAAGTAATACATATGACCATAAATATCTCAAAACATAAAGTTGCTCATAACAACCAATTTTAAACAAAAATTATTTATTATATGTTTTTTTTTTAAATTTTTCACATGAAAATATCACACATCATTAACAGACAGATGACATTAATGGAGTCCACATTTTTGACGGATGACATTAATGGAGTCCAATTTGTTGACGGATTACTTTGATGGAGGTCCAAATTATTGACAGATGTCATTAATGGAGGTCCAAACTATTGACGGATGACAATGGATGTCCCAATTATTGACAGAACTGATATTTTAATTGTTTCTGATGGATACAACACTGTTGTGTAATTTTAAGGGAAGGAAGCTTTTGATCTGCACGTTAGTTGTTTGCATAAAAATTCTCTCCACATCTATAAAATGTTTCTCCACATCTATAAAATGTTTCTCCACATTTATAAAATTTCTCTTCACATCTATAAAATGTATCTACATATCTAAAAACAACTCTCTCGGCATCTTTAACATTTCTCTCGAAATATATTTTTGACTCAAAAATTACAAAATCGCTGCCACAAGTTACAAGTTATTATTCCCTCCATCCCCCTCTTCAAATACTTTCAGCAATGGTGCACTGGTTTGTGTGCACACAATGTTTGCTGTTGGTTTACGGCACCCAGATTTCAGAAGACATCACTTTGTGCAAGAGTAAGTTGAGACCGCATAGGCAGTGGTGACTAGTTGTGAGCTTCGAATTTGTGATCGTATTTTACCTTATATATATATATATATATATATATATATATACTGTACATATGCAGATGAAACTTGTGGGGGCCCTGGTATGGAAACTGTGGTTGTGCGACCATGTGGGAAAACATATTTACTTTCGTAGAGAAACGAGCAAAATGAGTTGTGCGACATTATTTCCGGTTTCGTATCATTTGTGGTTGTCATGCTTTGGGCTAACTAAACATGGATTGTATCACAATACCATGGATTGAAAGGAACGAAATTATCAGATGAAAAGTACACGATTTAAAAAAAAAAAATTATTTATTATTGGGTTTGTTTAAGTTAGCCCTACCCAATGTACTAAAATCGAGTTTAGAAACAACAGACTTTTAAAAATTAAAATATCATAGTTTTTCTTGATATTGCTTTTACGGTGCAGTTGTCGACACATTGGTGGTTTTGTTTGTTGCGTCCTTTTTTTTATTAGGTTTCACCATGCTTTGTTTCACTTATTTCCCTTTTATCTAGCCTTTTTTTTTTTGCATTATCTCCCCCTTATTTTCTCTTGGTATTGAGATTCCTTCTTTTCCCTTGTGAAATATAATTTGGTGCATATATTCAATTTTGACCAGTTACAGACAGACTAGATTCATACTCTTAGTTACAAAAGTTCATTACTGTTTTCTCTAGAAGGAACCCGGCCAAGCAAAGGCGGCGGCACTGCGTGACCTTCCAATCTACTCAAGGTCACTTGACAAAACACACCTTTTAGCAACGCACTTTATACAAATCCCGATTAGTGCTAACGCGTGGGAATTTTATTTAGTGCGCCTATTGAACACGCGTCACAGCCATACACGCCTGGAGGCTTATTATATAGAGATTACTAATGTTCTCAGGGGCGCATCCAAGTTACACCTTTAGAGTCAACCACGGGCCCAACCTGCTACAAGAAGAGAGATGCGCCCTCGGGGTGAAGCAGGGCGTAGAGTACACGTACGAGTTCTGCGCCCACCGGGTGTACAAGTCTTTCGTCCAGCTGAAGATCGAGGGCTCGGATTTCGAGCGCTTCTCGCTGTCTTTCGAGGACGACGCGTGCATCATGAGGATACGCACGTACCCCGTGAGTCACTTCATGATTGAGATGTCGTCCGTAGACGTCTGCAACAACAGCTTCAACGCATCGTGTGAGATCAATGGTAAGGGTTAATGAATTAAGGCTACACACTTTTGACGTGGACATGCTGATTATAACAGAATTTTTTTCAACGTTGATTAAATAGCGTCAAGATTTTTTCAGCACAACATACATAGAAGAACGTGTCGGACACAATCTCTATCTTGATGTTGAGAGCTTTTCAAATTCATTCCTGCTGCTGTTATCAAAATGGTGCGCATCGATTATTTGTTAAGCCTATTAAGAGGGGAGGTAATAGCAATTTTTTGCACTGTTCATAAAAATGTCTGAATTGCGCCCCTTGTTTGTCCAAGCTCTACGCACCCCATGCTGCATATCGGTTGAATTGGCCTTACCATTTGCAAAACACCTATAAAGTGTCTAGAGACACTGCCCCGGTAATCTAGGGATTAGGGACACTGCTGGGTTAGGGACAACGTAATCTAGGGTAACCGGTAATCTAGGGACATCGTTAATTTACGGACATCAGTAATCTAGGTACATACGTCATCTAACGCGACTCCTAAATGATATATTGAAATACATTTAAACGCATTATGTAACCAATGTAAAATATGACAATAATTTTTGTTTTCAGTTACTGAGAATAACATAAATTTGAATAATTTACATGACTAACCATTTAAAAATTAGTTTTGTGTTTATTTAATTGATCTTGTCTTCCAAACTGTTTTGAAGATGTCTTATAATTGATCTCGTCTTCCAAACTGTTTTGATGACATCAAATAATTGATCTTGTCTTCCAAACTGTTTTGATGAAGCATCATAATTTTATTTATTTTCGCAGTTTGTCCACACAAGCAACGTAAGTAAGGCATTTAAAAAGATAATGAGCGCCATGATTCCGTGTTATTAATTACTTTACAATGATCAAATTGATAACAATATACATGTTTGCGATAATATAGATGACACAAACATGATTTCTATTGTTGGGTAACAATAATTATGAATATAATCATATTGGTAACATCAAAATGATTATACACATAATGGTAACAATAAGCATGGTTATAATCATATTGATAACAATAACATGATTATAATCATAATTTAACAAGAAGCATGATTAAAATAAGTCAGCATCTCATACATCAGCATGTCATAAATCAGCATCTCATAAATCAGCATCTCATAAATCAGCATGTCATAAATCAGCATGTCATAAATCAGCATCTCATAAATCAGCATCTCATAAATCAACATCTCATAAATCAACATTTCATAAATCAACATCTCATAAATCAGCATCTCATAAATCAACATCTCATAAATCAGCATATCATAAATCAGCATCTCATAAATCAGCATGTCATAAATCAACATCTCATAAATCAACATCTCATAAATCAGCATGTCATAAATCAACATCTCATAAATCAACATTTCATAAATCAACATCTCATAAATCAACATCTCATAAATCAGCATCTCATAAATCAGCATCTCATAAATCAGCATGTCATAAATCAGCATCTCATAAATCAGCATGTCATAAATCAGCATCTCATAAATCAGCATCTCATAAATCAGCATCTCATAAATCAACATCTCATAAATCAGCATGTCATAAATCAACATCTCATAAATCAGCATGTCATAAATCAACATCTCATAAATCAGCATGTCATAAATCAACATCTCATAAATCAGCATGTCATAAATCAACATCTCATAAATCAACATCTCATAAATCAACATCTCATAAATCAACAACTCATAAATCAATATCTCATAAATCAACATCTCATAAATCAGCATGTCATAAATCAGCATCTCATAAATCAGCATGTCATAAATCAGCATCTCATAAATCAGCATCTCATAAATCAGCATCTCATAAATCAACATCTCATAAATCAGCATGTCATAAATCAACATCTCATAAATCAGCATGTCATAAATCAACATCTCATAAATCAGCATGTCATAAATCAACATCTCATAAATCAGCATGTCATAAATCAGCATGTCATAAATCAGCATGTCATAAATCAGCATCTCATAAATCAGCATGTCATAAATCAGCATCTCATAAATCAGCATGTCATAAATCAGCATGTCATAAATCAGCATCTCATAAATCAGCATCTCATAAATCAGCATGTCATAAATCAGCATGTCATAAATCAGCATCTCATAAATCAGCATCTCATAAATCAGCATCTCATAAATCAACATCTCATAAATCAGCATATCATAAATCAGCATCTCATAAATCAGCATGTCATAAATCAACATCTCATAAATCAACATCTCATAAATCAGCATGTCATAAATCAACATCTCATAAATCAACATTTCATAAATCAACATCTCATAAATCAACATCTCATAAATCAGCATCTCATAAATCAGCATCTCATAAATCAGCATGTCATAAATCAGCATCTCATAAATCAGCATGTCATAAATCAGCATCTCATAAATCAGCATCTCATAAATCAGCATCTCATAAATCAACATCTCATAAATCAGCATGTCATAAATCAACATCTCATAAATCAGCATGTCATAAATCAACATCTCATAAATCAGCATGTCATAAATCAACATCTCATAAATCAGCATGTCATAAATCAACATCTCATAAATCAGCATGTCATAAATCAGCATCTCATAAATCAGCATGGCATAAATCAGCATCTCATAAATAAGCATGTCAGAAATCAGCATCTCATAAATCAGCATGTCATAAATCAACATCTCATAAATCAGCATGTCATAAATCAACATCTCATAAATCAACATCTCATAAATCAGCATCTCATAAATCAACATCTCATAAATCAGCATCTCATAAATCAACATCTCATAAATCAGCATGTCATAAATCAACATCTCATAAATCAGCATGTAATAAATCAACATCTCATAAATCAGCACGTCAAAAATCAACATCTCATAAATCAGCATGTCATAAATCAACATCTCATAAATCAGCATGTCATAAATCAGCATGTCATAAATCAGCATCTCATAAATCAACATCTCATAAATCAGCATGTCATAAATCAACATCTCATCAATCAACATCTCATAAATCAACATTTCATAAATCAACATCTCATAAATCAACATCTCATAAATCAGCATCTCATAAATCAGCATCTCATAAATCAGCATGTCATAAATCAACATCTCATAAATCAACATCTCATAAATCAACATCTCATAAATCAACATCTCATAAATCAACATCTCATAAATCAACATCTCATAAATCAACATCTCATAAATCAACATCTCATAAATCAACATCTCATAAATCAACATCTCATAAATCAACATCTCATAAATCAACATCTCATAAATCAACATCTCATAAATCAACATCTCATAAATCAACATCTCATAAATCAACATCTCATAAATCAACATCTCATAAATCAACATCTCATAAATCAACATCTCATAAATCAACATCTCATAAATCAACATCTCATAAATCAACATCTCATAAATCAACATCTCATAAATCAACATCTCATAAATCAACATCTCATAAATCAACATCTCATAAATCAACATCTCATAAATCAACATCTCATAAATCAACATCTCATAAATCAACATCTCATAAATCAACATCTCATAAATCAACATCTCATAAATCAACATCTCATAAATCAACATCTCATAAATCAACATCTCATAAATCAACATCTCATAAATCAACATCTCATAAATCAACATCTCATAAATCAATATCTCATAAATCAACATCTCATAAATCAACATCTCATAAATCAACATCTCATAAATCAATATCTCATAAATCAACATCTCATACATCAGCATGTCATAAATCAGCATCTCATAAATCAGCATCTCATAAATCAGCATGTCATAAATCAGCATGTCATAAATCAGCATGTCATAAATCAGCATCTCATAAATCAGCATGTCATAAATCAGCATGTCGTAAATCAGCATGTCATAAATCAGCATCTCATAAATCAGCATCTCATAAATCAGCATCTCATAAATCAACATCTCATAAATCAGCATGTCATAAATCAACATCTCATAAATCAGCATGTCATAAATCAACATCTCATAAATCAGCATGTCATAAATCAACATCTCATAAATCAGCATGTCATAAATCAACATCTCATAAATCAGCATGTCATAAATCAACATCTCATAAATCAGCATGTCATAAATCAACATCTCATAAATCAGCATGTCATAAATCAACATCTCATAAATCAGCATGTCATAAATCAACATCTCATAAATCAGCATGTCATAAATCAACATCTCATAAATCAGCATGTCATAAATCAGCATCTCATAAATCAGCATGGCATAAATCAGCATCTCATAAATCAGCATGTCATAAATCAGCATCTCATAAATCAGCATGTCATAAATCAGCATCTCATAAATCAGCATGTCATAAATCAGCATCTCATAAATCAGCATGTCATAAATCAGCATCTCATAAATCAGCATGTCATAAATCAGCATCTCATAAATCAGCATGTCATAAATCAGCATCTCATAAATCAGCATGTCATAAATCAGCATCTCATAAATCAGCATGTCATAAATCAGCATCTCATAAATCAGCATGTCATAAATCAGCATCTCATAAATCAGCATGTCATAAATCAGCATCTCATAAATCAGCATGTCATAAATCAGCATCTCATAAATCAGCATGTCATAAATCAGCATCTCATAAATCAGCATGTCATAAATCAGCATCTCATAAATCAGCATGTCATAAATCAGCATCTCATAAATCAGCATGTCATAAATCAGCATCTCATAAATCAGCATGTCATAAATCAGCATCTCATAAATCAGCATGTCATAAATCAGCATCTCATAAATCAGCATGTCATAAATCAGCATCTCATAAATCAGCATGTCATAAATCAGCATCTCATAAATCAGCATGTCATAAATCAGCATCTCATAAATCAGCATGTCATAAATCAGCATCTCATAAATCAGCATGTCATAAATCAGCATCTCATAAATCAGCATGTCATAAATCAGCATCTCATAAATCAGCATGTCATAAATCAGCATCTCATAAATCAGCATGTCATAAATCAGCATCTCATAAATCAGCATGTCATAAATCAGCATCTCATAAATCAGCATGTCATAAATCAGCATCTCATAAATCAGCATGTCATAAATCAGCATCTCATAAATCAGCATGTCATAAATCAGCATCTCATAAATCAGCATGTCATAAATCAGCATCTCATAAATCAGCATGTCATAAATCAGCATCTCATAAATCAGCATGTCATAAATCAGCATCTCATAAATCAGCATGTCATAAATCAGCATCTCATAAATCAGCATGTCATAAATCAGCATCTCATAAATCAGCATGTCATAAATCAGCATCTCATAAATCAGCATGTCATAAATCAGCATCTCATAAATCAGCATGTCATAAATCAGCATCTCATAAATCAGCATGTCATAAATCAGCATCTCATAAATCAGCATGTCATAAATCAGCATCTCATAAATCAGCATGTCATAAATCAGCATCTCATAAATCAGCATGTCATAAATCAGCATCTCATAAATCAGCATGTCATAAATCAGCATCTCATAAATCAGCATGTCATAAATCAGCATCTCATAAATCAGCATGTCATAAATCAGCATCTCATAAATCAGCATGTCATAAATCAGCATCTCATAAATCAGCATGTCATAAATCAGCATCTCATAAATCAGCATGTCATAAATCAGCATCTCATAAATCAGCATGTCATAAATCAGCATCTCATAAATCAGCATGTCATAAATCAGCATCTCATAAATCAGCATGTCATAAATCAGCATCTCATAAATCAGCATGTCATAAATCAGCATCTCATAAATCAGCATGTCATAAATCAGCATCTCATAAATCAGCATGTCATAAATCAGCATCTCATAAATCAGCATGTCATAAATCAGCATCTCATAAATCAGCATGTCATAAATCAGCATCTCATAAATCAGCATGTCATAAATCAGCATCTCATAAATCAGCATGTCATAAATCAGCATCTCATAAATCAGCATGTCATAAATCAGCATCTCATAAATCAGCATGTCATAAATCAGCATCTCATAAATCAGCATGTCATAAATCAGCATCTCATAAATCAGCATGTCATAAATCAGCATCTCATAAATCAGCATGTCATAAATCAGCATCTCATAAATCAGCATGTCATAAATCAGCATCTCATAAATCAGCATGTCATAAATCAGCATCTCATAAATCAGCATGTCATAAATCAGCATCTCATAAATCAGCATGTCATAAATCAGCATCTCATAAATCAGCATGTCATAAATCAGCATGTCATAAATCAGCATGTCATAAATCAGCATGTCATAAATCAGCATGTCATAAATCAGCATGTCATAAATCAGCATGTCATAAATCAGCATCTCATAAATCAGCATGTCATAAATCAGCATGTCATAAATCAGCATGTCATAAATCAGCATCTCATAAATCAGCATCTCATAAATCAGCATGTCATAAATCAGCATCTCATAAATAAGCATGTCAGAAATCAGCATCTCATAAATCAGCATCTCATAAATCAGCATGTCATAAATCAGCATGTCATAAATCAGCATCTCATAAATCAGCATGTCATAAATCAGCATGTCATAAATCAACATCTCATAAATCAGCATGTCATAAATCAGCATTTCATAAATCAGCATGTCATAAATCAACATCTCATAAATCAGCATGTCATAAATCAGCATCTCATAAATCAGCATGTCATAAATCAGCATCTCATAAATCAGCATGTCATAAATCAACATCTCATAAATCAGCATGTCATAAATCAACATCTCATAAATCAGCATGTCATAAATCAACATCTCATAAATCAGCATCTCCCTTTGCGTCTGCAAAGACTTGTTCCTAAAGTAAAACGCAAAATGCGTTAATTTTTTGTAACGAAGATGACGCACCCAATCTCTCTTGTAGATGATTAGAAACATCAGACGTGTAGTATGTAGAGAACCGCCCTTTGCATCCACACTGACATGAACCATTCCCACATTTCTGTATAATTTAACCTATGACATTGGCTGGAAAGACAATGTCCCCCCCCCCCCCCAGAAATTTCTATCATTAAACTATTTTAACACGTGGTAGTAATTCTGATTGAATTTGGTACATCATATAAATATTGACAAACATTTAGACAATATTTTTTTTTTAAAAATATCTTCCAATTCGAATCTGCACTGTGACCCATTATTTTGCTCGCCATCCCTGTAGTGAAAATACCAGTGAGTCTCAGGATAGGTGCAGACGGCCACAATCTGCTCAAGTCCCACTTCTGTCAGATGAACCTCCAGCCCCACAGGAACCACACGGTGACGTTCTGTGCCAAGGGTCTGACGACGCCCATGACACTGGAGATCAGGCGCGGGGCCGTGGAGATCGTCACATCCTGGACCTGGTGTGCAGCGTTCAGCGATCACTTCACGCGCGGGGAGAGGAAGTACCTGTTTGCATACAGCGACACGTGCAACCACAGCGGACTATTTGTCTGCACGTTCCACGGTGAGCTTTACCCTAGCGATGACGATGTAAAGCTGTTAAAGACAAAAGCAAGATGTAAAGATAGCACAAATATGGGAATTTCAATTGAGCTTATAGGTAGTGGTTTTCAAAAAACAGCAACAACAACAACACCAAAATAATAAAAATACCAAATCGTAAGACACTATTATCTATAGTATCTATAATTTTCCAACACAATATTGAAGCATATTTGACAAAGAATCCAATCATAACATACATTCTTCTGTTGAAAAAAAAACAACAACTAGTAAATAGCACACTTTTTTGTTTTACTATGGGATCACAAACTGACTCAATATCGGCCTTCCGAAAACGTATTTCCATTTCATGTTGCGAAAGGTGTCTCAAAATTTCGGTTGAGAGCTGCCTTATAAATGTTATTGACATATTGGCGTATTATAGTTAGGAAATAAAGGCTACTTTAAACATTTTATGGAAAGAGCAATATGTATTTTATATAGGGGACTGGGGTAACTAACTTGAAGTTTTTTAATCTTAGCGATTATTGTCATTGGATGCTACGTACCGTGGAGGAATCCAACGAAATTCTAGCTAGTGTCGGTATAGTCACTAAAGTTTGAGAACCACTAGTATTGGGTAACTCTTGGCACAACTCTTTCTCTGAAATCCATCAGCACGTGCGTTGAAGGTTTGGGTCCACTCTGTTCCCAGAAATGTTTCGCTGGTCTCCAGCGTGTCAAGTACTAACCAGATAACGGAACAGTTAGTTAGGTGGAGCATAATTATCATGTCCCAAACTAACTTCGTGCTTACTAAAGTTTTACATTCTACTGCAGGAGAAAGATTGTGTGTAAAAAGTTTTCCATCTTTCGTATGTTTAGCAGTCTATCGTCTCTATCTCATTTTTTTTTTCCCTTTGAAAGAATTTATTTTCTAAATGATGATGGTTATCGCCAATTTTTGGATTTTTTATCATCTTAATTAATTAATTGGCATATTTAATTGACTTCTTTAAACGCCAAGCCAAACGATTGTCCAAAACCAGTCTTGGTGACGCATGCATCTTTTCACACAGCATAAAGGCTGGTCTAAAAAGCCACCTATCAGATTTCAAGTAACATATTCACCGCTTAAAAAAAAAAAAACCACCATAGTATCGGAGAATAGTTGCCGCAAAGATTTCATATCGAATGTGCTGGAAAGTTTTGAACTTGAGACGCTTAAGAATGTTTCACTGTCAAACGATACCGTTAGGAGGCGAATAGCGGAGATGTCTGATAACATACTGCCACAGTTGGTATCGAAGACTGCCGCAGTTGGTATCGAAGACTGCCGCAGTTGGTATCGAAGACTGCCACAGTTGGTATCGAAGACTGCCGCAGTTGGTATCGAAGACTACCACAGTTGGTATCGAAGACTGCCACAGTTGGTATCGAAGACTGCCACAGTTGGTATCGAAGAATCAGAATAAGATTTTTTAACTTCTTTGCGGTCAAGCTTGAAACGACGGACGTCGCCAACGTAGCCCAACTTTGCGTCTGTGGGCGATATGTTTGTGACAAACAGCTGCAAGATGCTGTTTTGTTTTGCATAAATCATAGCACAAGAAAAACTGTCAAAGAAATATTTGTCAAAGCGGATAGATTCTTTGAGGCGCATGGCATCAGATGGGAGCATTTCATTGGCGGGCTTGAATCCCGTGGTGGTCTTCAAAATTTAGAAAAGCAGAAATCCCCAAACATTATTGGAACACACCGTGCTATTTATCTTCATTCCTTAATGGTGAAAATCATGCCTGATGAGTTAAACATGGTCTCAGCCAAAGTGATTACAGCAGTGAACTTCGTTGAAACGAATGCAGCCAACTCTCATTTGATTTCTGAGCTATGCGTAGAGGGTGTGGTTCCGAATTTGAAACACTTTTCTTGCACTCTCTGTCGAAATGCAGACTTGCAGTCTCGTGCTCATCTAACCCTTGATGTCAGATGCGTACTTGGTGGATACTATAGTCTCTCAGTTCGTCACTCGGACTAGTGCAATTGATACCGATACACCAAACACTGAATATCTTGTTGCACGCTATAAGTTCATTAGACATTATCACACCATGACGGAGTAATGAATACCGTAGTAACAATCCAAATCGTTGAACAAATCAAGGCAGTTCCTTAACGATGCATCCAGTTGAAATCCTTAACACAGCAAGCAAGTCACATCTTGAATATCCTACAACGGCTCTCAATCCACCATAACAACAACGAAACTAACTCTTCATTTCCCCTTTCCCCAAACACGTCACAGCTATTTCACACAATAGATGCAGCTACACATATGATCTCTAGACTAAACATCTTTTCCATACCAAACATGACAACAGTGATTCTCACACCCTTGAAACTCTCAGGTGAAGTGGCTTTCCAAAAGAAAAGTTTTGAAAAGAGTTTTTATAGTACATGACGAATTTCATCAATTTTTGCAAAACGCTAAACCAGACATCAAGGTGAAATTCTCTGATATCCCTTGTAATTTTTTGGTCGAAAGAGTTGAATTCGTAAATCCCATCAACAAGGCACTGCAAAGACAAGATATCTCAGTGCTCTGTTGTCATGAAACATTAAAAGCTTCTAAAATGAGGCCCGAACTATGGCACGAAACGTTAGAGAAGAAGAACTTTGCCCCATTTCCATAGTTGAACACATAGATTGGTGAATATGAATTTTACCGTCGATGGTCATATCCTTGAGGTGATGAGACAATGTGTATGAATTCTTAGCGAAAATATGACTCATTATTGTCCTGATATACAAGAATTATTTGATTCATAAACAACCGCTTGTACTCTCCGTTAGGCTTGGCATAGTCACTAACGTGTATATACTAATATAATGTCGTGGTTTAGGCACAATATTTTCTCGGAGTCCAACGGCAAGTGCGTCGAAGGTTAGGTTCCACAAAAGCGTTTCTTGTATCTCCAACAGCCGGCGTGTCACGTGGTAAGAGAGGACAATTACATTCATAAACAGTTTGGTTGATTTGATATGTTCTCCGTGAAATATCTTGCAGTCATTTTTGGGGGAGGGGGGGGGATTGAAAAGGAGCAGTCCTATCCGATGTTGCCACGATGGCTCGAATAGTGCTCATTCCATTTGCAAGCACCTGTGAGTGTGAGACGGCTTTTACCAAACTACTTGCTATCAAGACACAATCCCGGAACAGAATTGACTCGACAAATAGCTAGAGAGCTGCGCTGGCCAAAACAAAGCCCAAACCTTGAAGAACGCGTTCCTGCAAGGCCGATGCTCTATTTTTATGCTCCGAGCAGCCCATATGTTCATTGCAGTTCATTTTAAAGTATTCGCGAGCAATCTAAAAAAAATTATAAAGAGACCGTCGAGCAAGAATTTCTCAAAAAGTTTGAGAACAAATGTGATAGATGTAATGTATGCCTATATTTTGACTTAACATATTTTAAAAAAAAAACTCTGCTTTAAGTATTATTACAAATTGACCATGGTATACATTATATCTTAGAAATGTGGGTGATGCATACTTTAAAAGATTACATTAGGAGTAATGTACAGGTTATATTTTATTGTTCATTTCAACAGGTGACTACACCGAAGAACACCCTGAGCTCCACAGTCACGATGATGGTATTTTACACATTTATATCTCAAACTTTTGTCCTTTCATCTTTATGCCAGGAGATTTGGGCTCTGGGAGTTGACGTTAATTGTTCGGCTAAAGTTGGGCTTGTAATTTTGAAGGCGAATATGAGCTAAAATTGGTAGTAAAGATTTAAACGTTTCTTGGTTGTTGGTTCCTAAATTTAGAATTGAACATTTGAAAAATTCTTCCGAAGATGTACAGGAATTTTCAATCAACATTACGAATTCTATTAATAACATAACACCATCCTCCCCCCCCCCCCCACCCCACAAAACAAAAAACCCCNCCCCCCCCCCCCCGGTCCAGAAACGGATACGCTGATGTACGCCTTCCTCGTGGTGTTCCTTCTGTACGCACTGACACTTCTCTACTACTGTTGTAAGTATTTCGTAGTGTTAAGAATGTCCTCCGTCCCTGGTACAGGCTTGAAACTGTGTTTAGTGTGTGGTTCTGACGACGTTTGTAAGACGAGGTGAAAGACATTTGCATGGACCGATTATTAGGAGAGTTACAGGCCGCTCCCCCCCCCCCCCTCCGGCCACAAGTCAGCAAAATATTTATCATTTTAATTAAACTGACAGGTAACAGGTACGAACACATTGGACCCATGATACAAAGACGCATTTGTATCATTTCCACCAGTTATACATTTTAAATCAAAATGAATTTTCCTCATTTCTTTATTTTAGTTTTCATCCCTCGATTGTTTTGTGGTTAATGTTGATCAGGGGCGTCATTTGAAGGGTTCTTTTTTTCGTTGGGGGGGGGGGGGGAAAACAAAATCTTTTCCTCATTTCTTTATTTTAGTTTTCATCCCTCGATTGTTTTGTGGTTAATGTTGATCAGGGGCGTCATTTGAAGGGTTCTTTTTTTCATTGGGGGGGGGGGGCAAAACAAAATCTCGGTCGGCTTGTTAAGTTATTTAAACCTGGAGGCGACACAGTAAATATCAAATTAAATAAAACCTGCAAATTCCGGAGCGTGGGTAGGTGGGGGGGAGGGGGCAATGCCCCACCCTTTCCTACCCAAATGATGTCGCTGATGATTATCTTTTTATGATTATTTTTGAGCGTTAATTCTTGGTTTGCACATGTGACATTTTAAGATTGAGTCTTTCTCGTGCAGTGTTCGCCTGGTGAACGGCTGGGAAAAGAATACTAGTCAATATATTCTTCGCGTAAAGCATTTAAATAAGTTTTAAATTATTTTCTACTTTTTAGTGAGTTTATACTGTTTTATTTTTGTTTTGTTTAATAGAAAGTCTTTTTTTTTTCCCCGTAATGTTTTCATCTTTCCTACCTTTAGATAACAGTAGGCCTGCGTACTTCTTAATCAGGAGAGGTAAGCTAAACAACAAATCAGCCTTATTATTCTATAACATTTATTGAAGTCAGCATGTTGATCTTGTAACTCTTCTTTGAACAAAACAAATTCATTGGAATGAAAAAAGGCAAATTCTTGGGGGTGGGTTAAATTTTATGCCAAAACTGTTGAAAATGTAAGCAAAATCAAAGCTATTGTGACGTCTTATATACGTTTTTAACATTTGAATAACTTTATAACTGCTATTGGTTGAGCAGAAAATAAAGTAAAACAAATTGTATCTTATGACAGGGACATTCTATGCACACAGTCTCAAGCCAGCACGTAAGTTGATAACAAAGGGATACCGTTTGTATCATTGAAAAAAATTAAGGGCATTTGTATGTGTTTAATACTAAAAGTTTTGATCCCTAAGCCATATCAAAACTGATTAGAGTAGCGGTTCTCAACCTGTTATTCGTGACCCCTTTGGTGGTCGAACGTCCTTGACACAGGAGTCCCTTAAGACAATAGGAAAACACATATTTATGAAGCAGCAGCAACAAACTTGATTTTATGGTTGGGGGGTCACAACCACAACATGTTTTAATTTGTCGACACATTAGGAAGGTTGAGAACCACTGGCTGAAAGGATGACAATTTAAGAAAGACAGAAAATGTCAATAATTAAAATTAATCAAGTGGCTTCGATAGAAAATGATGCGGTTCACCTGGTCCGTAACAATGACATTTTTGAGGAGCACTTCTTTGGAGTACTATCTAAATTCTGTATTTTTTAAAGTCTTTTCAATTTGATCATGCTCAAAATCCGGCACACATCAAACTGTGTAGCTGCAAAAGTGGTCCAGTAGTGAAACTTGTAAATAAAAAAATTAAAAAAAACATCAGTTATCTGCGGCTCAAGATGCTAACGATAAGAAAACCACATACAACCATCAGAGCTCCCAGATGTGAACAGTGGTACCCTTCAAATAAAAGCCGTGCCTTGTTGAGCATGGGTATTCACTTGTAATTTTTGTTGCGCACCGAATGTTGTGTTTCATCGTGCACGTTGGATCTTGTGTGTTAGTTCAGTCGATGAACTTGCTGGTTAGGGTAGTGTTCAGTTGCTGCATCCATCTACTGGCATATGTGCAATGGCTGGGGAAGCGCTGTTTCTATCCTAACAGCTCCTAGCAGATGCCAGGGGCAACCTTTGAAGCTTTCGACTGATGTGGGGTCCACGGCGGCATTGTCCAGGTAGCGCAAAGATGCTTGTGACGTTTTGTGTCGTGATTCTTTTAATGTACGTGTGCCGAGCTACAGACGGACTTTGGGTACGTGGTAGTCGTTTGGCAGTTGCAGTGTGTGCATTGTGTGAGTAAGTTGTGTCCTGTTTCAGGAGCGTGTTGCGCTTAATATGTTTAAATGATTGAACGACCCGATTTAAAGAGAAACGTGTATTAAAGTTTACGTTTCTCTTGAAATGAGACTTGTGTTCAGTTTTAATTAGATTTCGACGTATGAACGTGTGAAAGAACTTGGCGTGTGAAACGCAATCATGACAGAGGGAAAACTTGTTATGGATTAAATATGGATCCGATTGGAAAGCAGGGGTTGTCCAGGCTGAAAGGGATACCCTGGAATAGATTTCAGAAGCTGCATACTTGATCCACCCCCGCCTTAAAACGATAATTCGATCAATTCAAAGATATTTTTTTTTCAACAGCAGCCGCAAACCCTCCCCTGAAAACGATCTTTGATTTGTGTAAAGGTAAGTATCTCCACACAATAATATGTAATCTCAGAGCTGAATAGTGAAATAATGTTTTCTGTAGTGTCCCTTCCTAAAGACATTTTCTGTAGACTTATGAACCGCATAAAGTAATGTAAAACACCAATGAGAAGTAGTTCTAAGTTTCATCATATAAATAGGCGTTGAAATAAAATGTGTACCTAGTGACACTTCATCAAATGGGTTCCCAGGTAGATCCTGGAATGACCGTCCGTGCTGCACTTCTCGCAGTAGAACCATGTTCCTTGTCATATATGCAAAAGGGAAACAAGTTTGTGGATTAACTTGTGGACTTGTTCCGCATATGTTTCTAAGTGAATTGACAGATCGTGACCAAACTTGGCACACATATCCATCATTATCCAGAATGAACTTTTAAAATAGTTCTTTCGAACCCTAGTTCCTAAATTCTTTTTTTTTTTAAATATGAGCTCTATAAAAAATAATTTCAAACATATCTATGACATGAGTGAATGGATCTAGACCAAACTTAGTACACATACACTTGGTTTTACTTATTCAAATACCGAAGGGCACTGCACTGATAATATCCACTTCTTTGGGGCCACGGCCCCCATTTCATTTGACCTTATATAAGCTAACTATATACCAATAGGCTTCGACAAAAAATATAGGTTCTATATTGAATTGATGGATATAGGCCTAGCTTGGTAGCGATACCCTTCATTGTCCGCCTAAAAATTGTCTGTGAGTTTAAAACTAATAATATACAATCCATTCAGGGCTGGTATAGAATTTTCAAGAAAGTTCAAAATTTAAAAGATCTATGGCACTGTGAAACCGATTTTAATGGGACAACTTTTAAGTTTTGATTCCATTATTTATCTGAATAGTTTTTATACGCCCCCTCCCCCCCCCCAAACCACTTTTATCTCAGGCATAACTAAAAAGGTACCTTTTAGAATGGGATGACACCGTGGACCCCTGTTAAATAAAAAAAAAAATGTTATAGTTGTGTCGTTAAGTTGTAGAATTTGTCCTATTAAAAAAGAAAAGAATAGAGTGGAAAAGAAATGTGCACATTTTCGAGGAGGGTATTAAATCAAGTCTAGTATGCTCCAGCTTCAATTCGGTCTTGTTCTACGGGGTTCTATAGTAAGATCTAAAAGCTTATGGAAATGTTCCTTTAATTCTATGGATTTCTACACTTTTCTGGGGATTTTCTCTGAAGTGTTGAACTATCTTTTGATAATTTTCAATAAGTTTCTAGATTATTTTAGAAACTTCCATTTTTGCTAAAATCTTTTTAAGATTATATAAATGTCCTTATTATGCTCCTTATGTTTCAATAGGATTCAATTAGTTTCCTCGAATGTTATGAAATGAGAATATAGTATAACTTTTTTGAAGTTTCTAGAAAATTCCAAATTTATTTCCCCTTATAATGGTCAAAGACAGAGTTTCTTTCAGCTAGATCTCGGGGGGNAACCGGAAGGGCCCCCCCCCCCCCCCCCCGAAAATCTGAAGGGCCCCCTGGGGGGGGGGGGGGGGAATTTCTGAAAGAAACACTGGTCAAAGCTATATACATAAATGGTGTTGAAACCTAGGATAACAGTTTACTCTTCTACATGATTTGATCGATCTTGGCCAAAGTTGGTAAACATACACTTCAATATCCCACGGGGGGGAAAGGACCCCACGGGTAACGTGATCGTACCGAGGGAACATGATCCTACCGGGGAACTGGATCCCCGTCGAGAACGTCATCCGGAAGGGGAACGCGATCAAACCGGGAACGGGATTCCATCGGAAAACCGTATCCCATCGGGGAACGGAGTCCTTTTGGGGAATGGGATGCCATCGGGGAACGGAACGTGAACAGAAGTTATTATAAATTTATTCTTATAAGAGAAAAATTTTATATTTTTTTAATTCTTTTTTTTACTTTAGTGACGCGTTTTATACTGGGCCATTAATTACAATGTTAGCTATAGGGCTATAGAAATTATTCGACAATTAATAAATTTTCATTCATTTTTTCCTATTCGAATAATGACAGCATTTATCGTAGTGAACTGCATTTTAAATGTAAGACTTTATTAAAGTCGCTTGAAAATAACTGAGATCGTAATCTATCTTACAGCCACTAAGGTTGCCAAGAAAAGTCAAGAGGGGAGGAGGAGTAAGAAGAGTAGGTATTCGAATTGGTTCTCACATGCCAGGTCGTTATATACCATATTCCCCGTTGGTAAATAACATTTGCTTGTTTTATGTAGTATATTTCCGTCGTTATTTAAAAGTTTCTCATGGTCATATAGTTTATTGCCGTTGTTAAATAACCTATTCTCGTTGCTATAAAGTACATTCCCGTTGTTATAAAGTATATGCCCGTTGTTATAAAGCATATTCCCGCTATTATAATGATTTTTTTTTTTTAAATTCCAGAGTCATCTAATATGAAGTCACTAATGTTTGGTAAGAAACTTAGAGTCTAATATATACATACAAGAAGTAGCTAAGCTGACCATATAACGCTAAGAAAATACATTCATTAAAATACGTTCAAATTTAAAAAAAAACAAAAACAATGGTAGGTATTTTCTATTATTTTACGTAAATATAAATCAATTAAAAATGATTTTAAAAAAATATGCTTATCTAAAAAAGGTTCACATAGTGTTAATAAAATAAAAACAGACTATAAGAACTAAAGAAATATATAAAGCATTGTATCTGAATTTGGAAGTAAAGATATTAATTATTAACAATAAAGGATTTTCTTTATATTACGTTTATTTTTTGGCAATATAATTTTTTTAGGGAAAATCCACACACCTTTTTTTAAAAAAAAATTGCATCATTAATATTGCAAAAAGTAAATTTAAATGTGTGATATCCAAATGTCTTCAACAGAAT
This sequence comes from Lymnaea stagnalis, assembly GCA_964033795.1. Classification (NCBI taxonomy): domain Eukaryota; kingdom Metazoa; phylum Mollusca; class Gastropoda; family Lymnaeidae; genus Lymnaea; species Lymnaea stagnalis. The sequence goes on along the minus strand of CAXITT010000838.1, from coordinate 166,748 downwards.
ACAATTATACATTTTTGCTGGAACTCTTATAAAAGAAAATAAAAAAAAAAGAGAGAAAAATTAGAACAATATTATAAGAACATAATTTTAAGTCGAAAATCACAGGCCTCAACTTGCCTCGATATAATATTTACCGCGAGGGACAAGATTTGTTTTTGTTGTATTTTCACGTCTTAAAAAATAAGTATAACAACTTGCTTTTTGAATTGTTAACACAGTACAACACATTTTGAGCTTTGTAGTTTTAAAATTTAAAGTGCTTTGATCAAGTTTATAAATATACACAAACTTAACTTTTAAATTTTTTTAAATAGGAAAATTCCGTTCAACTCTATATGAGCCATTAAAATTCATAGCCAAATACTTATTTTTTGTATAAGAATAACATACATCAAAACTCAAGTCAGTTACTTATGCGAAAACTGGATTAATAAAGGTTGAGACTGTTCAATAACTGGTGGAAAGTACTGCACAATGACTTCCATTATTATTCCGGTAAACACAGGGTTATTTATACCAGGACAAAAATAAAGAGCAAATCTGAATCTAAGACGGTTAAAAACGAATCAGTTTTAATGCATTCAGATCCATGAAAAAGAACGATTTTGGATTTTCTATTATTTTATGAAAAAGGAATCATTTTAAATAAGATATAAAATAAATTTAAAAAACCTGATAGTTTAGTACTAGACATTATGATCCGATGTTACCGAGATAATAATGGTAGGCAGTTTTCGATACTTTCTGTTTGATATTGCGAAAACTCAACAGAATTCTTTTTTTTAAAAAGGAATTAGCTATGTAATGAGAGATATTTATCTGCTGTATAATATACCACTACCTTAACCCTTTTCACACCCCTCAACTACATTTTTTGGTTATAAAAATTGTAAAATCATGACTTTGAATTTACAACAAATATATATATTTCTTTGCCTTGTTTCTATACTAAAGTATCGAAAAATTATCAAACAAATAATTATTTTATCTAAAGAAGACTCGTTCATTCCATTTCACTTTTTAAACAGCTTAAAGTGGGAAATTAAAATAAAATTTTTGTTAAAGGATAAATGACGTCAATCAATTTTAAATTACGCATTTATTGGTGTATAACACGCCCCCCCCCCTTCTCGGCGTATAATACGCACCTCAATTTAAAAAGGAAATTTCAGGAAAAAAAAACAAACTAAACATTATCTCGGCGGGCATATAACACGCACACATGATTTGCCCCATATTTTCGGGGAGAAAAGGTGCGTGTGTGCCAATGAATACGGTAATAATTTTTTTTTTTTTATCTCAACGTAAAAAAAAATCAAAATATTCTGACAAAATTTATTTTAAACCCGCAAATCCCAACATCTTAAATTTCATTGCGTGTGACAAAACTGATTATGTACTCACCACTTTTATAATAATTTGTTTGGTTTTTTTTAAAATTGTAATCCACCTTTCCAAAATTTAACTTTGTAGTTTTGACATTTTATGCCGGTGATTTTTTTTTTTTTTTTTAAATGCCGAAAGTTCGCACTCATCCAAATTTATCATGTACAAATAAACTGAAAGTTTAAGTTTAAAAAATAAATAAATTATTGCCCTTATGTTCCTTGAAAAGTAACAGCAAAATAATGCTCACTACACTCACCCAATTGTCTGAACAACGTACACCACATGATGTTGCAATTGGTTCATTATGATATCAATATCTCAAAAATCTTAACAGATGTTAATGTTCAAATGAATAGACAGAATATGTGAATGCACGGAATTATGCGTAGGGTTATTGATTCTGGGAAAAGCAAACATTTTTTTTTTTTTTTAAATGCTTGGTAAAATGTGGTTGGGCATTGTGATATTAATAGTTTTAGTTACATTTTTAAATGAAGATACCAATAGAAAAATTACATTTCTTTAAACGCAATTTCAAAATAATCGACATATTTCGTTGTTGTTGATATAAGGACATGATTTCAAATTTTAAAATATTTTATTGCTCGGGGGTGCGGAATTCAGTAGGGGAAGCCTAGATCTATATTATTTATCATCTGAGAAACATTTCTTTAAAAAAACAAACTAGATTATGTTAGAAATTTAAATATTAATACATAGCGTTTTTTTAAGAAATGAGAAAAGTGTGATTAATTATTTATAAATATACATTTCAATGGCATGGAATACTGTCGTACTTCGTGTTTTTTTAAGGATTTAAAACACCAAAGCTTGATACGATTAAATAAGTAAAAATTTGATTTTTTATATGTTGACACTTTGCAAAAGCAGGAAGAAAGTAACGCCATATACATGTCATTTTTATCCCGCAACATCCGGTCATATCTATGGTATGTAAAAAGAAAAGAGAAAAAGATGTAGGTGTTGACAGACGTAAAGCAGCACTTAAATGATGATAAATAATGAAAAGATGTTGTGGATTTCAGACACTTAGAGATGTAAGGTCCAGTGATGGTTGTAAGGTCAAGTGATGGTTGTAAGGTCAAGTGATGGTTGTAAGGTCAAGTGATGGTATAAATGTCAAGTGATGGTTGTAAGGTCAAGTGATGGTTTAAATGTCAAGTGATGGTATAAATGTCAAGTGATGGTTGTAAGGTCAAGTGATGGTATAAATGTCAAGTGATGGTTGTAAGGTCAAGTGATGGTTTAAATGTCAAGTGATGGTTGTAAGGTCAAGTGATGGTTTAAATGTCAAGTGATGGTATAAATGTCAAGTGATGGTTGTAAGGTCAAGTGATGGTTTAAATGTCAAGTGATGGTATAAATGTCAAGTGATGGTTGTAAGGTCAAGTGATGGTTGTAAGGTCAAGTGATGGTTGTAAGGTCAAGTGATGGTTGTAAGGTCAAGTGATGGTTTAAATGTCAAATGATGGTTGTAAGGTCAAGTGATGGTTTAAATGTCAAGTGATGGTTGTAAGGTCAAGTGATGGTTTAAATGTCAAGTGATGGTATAAATGTCAAGTGATGGTTGTAAGGTCAAGTGATGGTTGTAAGGTCAAGTGATGGTTTAAATGTCAAGTGATGGTATAAATGTCAAGTGATGGTTGTAAGGTCAAGTGATGGTTTAAATGTCAAGTGATGGTTGTAAGGTCAAGTGATGGTTGTAAGGTCAAGTGATGGTTTAAATGTCAAGTGATGGTTGTAAGGTCAAGTGATGGTTTAAATGTCAAGTGATGGTATAAATGTCAAGTGATGGTTGTAAGGTCAAGTGATGGTATAAATGTCAAGTGATGGTTGTAAGGTCAAGTGATGGTTTAAATGTCAAGTGATGGTATAAATGTCAAGTGATGGTTGTAAGGTCAAGTGATGGTATAAATGTCAAGTGATGGTTGTAAGGTCAAGTGATGGTTTAAATGTCAAGTGATGGTATAAATGTCAAGTGATGGTTGTAAGGTCAAGTGATGGTTTAAATGTCAAGTGATGGTTGTAAGGTCAAGTGATGTTTGTAAGGTCAAGTGATGGTTTAAATGTCAAGTGATGGTTGTAAGGTCAAGTGATGGTTTAAATGTCAAGTGATGGTATAAATGTCAAGTGATGGTTGTAAGGTCAAGTGATGGTTTAAATGTCAAGTGATGGTTGTAAGGTCAAGTGATGTTTGTAAGGTCAAGTGATGGTTGAAAGGTCAAGTGATGGTTAAAAGTTCAAGTGATGATTGTAAGTTCAAGTGATGGTTTGAAGGTCAAGTGACGGTTAAAAGGTCAATTGATGGTTAAAGGTCAAGTGATGGTTGAAATGTCCAATTGTGGTTGAAATCTTGTAATAGAATCCCGACGTAATTTACTGTTTTTTTTTAAATTAAAAGTTGTAATTCTTTGTTTTACCACCAGGTCATCTATTATCTCTTAACTAAAGTAATCTTTAATTTCGAACGTATGCATTACATTCGTTAATATTTTAATTTTTTATCATTCATTTTAACGTTGTAAATTTGTCAAATCATTTCAGAAATAGATTCCAGTGTAGACGCACCACGTGAGTAACAATTTATAAAATAAAAGTTATGGTCTTGTATGACAGGTCGTCTGTCGGCAGTCGACCATGAACATTCTACTCACCAGCCTGTTACCAGGGATGCGTCTGTCTGTGGGTGCCCGGGTGGCTGATCAGGCCAATTGTGGCAGGAACATTTAAAAGGCAGAAGGAGCAGGGAATGGGTGGAGCAATCCCAGGTAAAGAGTTCGCTCGGGCTTTTCAGTTCTGTTGTGTTCTACCGCAGCTGTTCTGATAGCCTTGTGTTGCATGGAGCCCTTGTGTATGAAAGGGCGCCGCGAGTCTCAATTTACTCGGGACTGTTCCCACCTGTCTGGGTAAATGTGAAATACTTTCAAGGATGCTTTCAGTATGTCTTTCAAACGTTTTACAAGTCCCTCAGCAAACCCGATTGCCCTGATGAAATCACACACAAAAATATTTTTTGGGTGCAAGCGATGAACTGCTTGTGCGAGAACCTCAGTGTCTGGGATCTTGTCCTGCCATTTGATGTTGAGGATTTTTAGAAGATTCATCGAGTGAAATGTGTTTAAGTTCTATGCATGGCGTTGAAAGTCTGTCCATGTTTCAGATGCCTATAGAAGCGTTGGGAGCACAGCAGTCTTGGTAAACTCCATTTTGGTTTGGCCGCTGATGCCTCTCCTTGTCCATACATTCTGAGACATTTTGCCAATCGTTGCACAGGTTCTCAAAATTCGAAGGTTCGGCTCATCATCAATGATTTCTCTTGGTGACAGAGTTCTGGCGAGTTAAGAGAAGCTGTTTACAATTCTAATCCTTTCACCATTGACTTAGATTTTGGGCTCAGTGTAAGGTTTCCGTGGAGTGGGTTGGTATTCACTGGTCCCGATCCCGTCCATGGCCGTCTCGATCCCTCGTCTTCCTCTTATATTTGGTGTCATTCTCTTTGGATTAAACATTATCAGGGAAAGAAACACAATTTATTAGTGAAGACGCCGTTTTAAGACAATACAAAGGATATTAAATATTAATTCGAAATGTGCCATTTTTTTCGCAGCTTTTCAGCAATAAGTCGCCGCTTTATTGAAACGTCCATCGACACAAGCAATACAACTATTTCTTTATTCCGTGCAATTCAAGAAATCCATTGCCCCAACTCATATGTTCTAGTATTTGATGCAATCAAAATGAGCTTGCACAGTGATTGTGTGTCAATATCAAACATGCTCTATTCTATCTCTGTAGCCCTGATTGATATAAGAGAACAGTTGGTTGCTTCCGAGACCGATGTCAGTCCACAGGGACAACACAGATCGAGTAGTGGTACCACTTTGAAATGTCAGTCCTCGGGAAAAAACAGCACGACTACTGGCACCACCGGCACCACTGGCACCACCGGCACCACCGGCTCCACTCTGTGATGGCAACCCCCGGGAATACCACAGCATGGTTTGTGGTACCACTTATAGAGGTTAGTCCCAAGGAATACCAAAGCATGATTTGTGGTACCACCTAGAGATGTTAGTCCCAAGGAATACCAAATCATGATTTGTGGTACCACCTAGAGATGTTAGTTCACAGGAACAAATGCATCATGATTAGTGGCACCACCTTGAGATGTCAGCCCCCAAGAAAACTCAGCATGATTAGTGGTGCCACCCGTGACGAACATGTTGTGAGACGTGGGAAATATTTGTAGCTGATGTTGCTGCTGCGTATCTAATTGGGTTATGGTATTCAAAGAAATTGTAGTCGTCATTGTGAAAGTATTTGTTTGCAGAATTTTGTATTTTGTATGAGACAAAACTATTTGATTCAATGTCTCATTATTTATTTACATCTTCGTGAATAATATTTAACATTAAAAAGAAGTGTATTGATTGGGGGGGGGGGGGGAGTATTTGGAGAGGGATTTTGTGGTGGTTGGGGTGGGGGACTTTGCGAACAGGTAATTTAATTTATTGGAATTAATTCTAAAACGGTACATGGTTTAAAATAGCTTAGTGTAATAAAGGGGATTTTTTATTGATATGTCCCTTTTAAGGATGAACTATATTTTAGAAACACCATAACTATTGTGATGTTGTTGTTGTATTGCCCCAATTGCATCCCGTTGTTGTCAATACCTGCAATACGTGTTTCTTGAGGTTTGCTGTGAGGGGCCATACTGTTACACAAGTAGCAAGTCACTGACAGTCTAGACATCAAGCTGAAGAGAGCTGTTAGTTGTCCTTGTGTGTTACTAATTATAACACTAACTACTGCCATTTTCTGAGACAGATTTGAAAATCAATCTAGATGATTTAAGATGTCTTGAGATTATTTAAATAATACGTTGGTACGGCATTTTAAATTGAAAAACTAAAAACTGAGGTAGTAACTCGTCTTCCTTACTATATAAGACACGTTTCCAGGTCTAAGTAGCAGTTTCTTTTTGAAAATTACATTTAGCACCTATTAAATAAGACCTTGGTTATTTTTAAAGAAGAACCTTTGTATAAAAACTAAATCAATTAAAGCAATGGGTTTTGATAATTGTTTCCTCTATATAATATAAGCCTAACCCAACTCTTTTGTTCAGGCCCCTGAACGACGAAGAAAACGTTTTCTTGGAACTTTAAAAACATGACCTAAACTTTGGAAAAAAAAATTAATGGAATTATTGAAATATTCTTTGCATTAAGAGATTTTGATACATTTGCATCTTCCATAAAAGTCACCAAACCTCTGCCTCGCTCTTGAACCATATTATCAGAAAGTCGTTGAAATGAATTTGTATATTTAAAGACCCACTCTAAACCAATGTTCACTGGTGCAGCAGTTGTGTTGTTTTTAAGAACTACTCTACAGCTCATAAAAATATCCTCATGCCGCTAAACTGTATTTTGCGCAAATGGAAAAAAAAACAAACAAATATTTTGTTACATTTAAAGAAACTCTCAACCTCTTCAAGTCTCGGCACTGTATCTTTGTCAATGCACCAACAAAATATGTATCCATTTTAAAAAAAAAATACTTTTTTTGCATCCGTAAAATGAATTGGGTTTTTATATATTTGAAATCGAACATAAAAATGCTCCACTCCCCCCCCC
>CAXITT010000838.1:108252-159463 GCA_964033795.1 Lymnaea stagnalis | reverse complement strand
TGAATGTGTTCACGCTGTGCATATGTATGGCTACGCTTGTGCAAGTGTGTCGTGAATGTGTTCACCCTTTGCATAATGTAAGTCTACGCTTGTGCAAGTGTGTCATGGATGTGTTCACGCTGTGCATATGTATGGCTACGCTTGTGCAAGTGTATCGTGAATGTGTTCACGCTGTGCATATGTATGGCTACGCTTGTGCAAGTGTGTCATGAATGTGTTCACGCTGTGCATATGTATGGCTAAGCTTGTGCAAGTGTGTTGTGAATGTGTTCACGCTGTGCATATGTATGGCTACGCTTGTGCAAGTGTGTCATGAATGTGTTCACGCTGTGCATATGTATGGCTACGCTTGTGCAAGTGTGTCATGAATGTGTTCACGCTGTGCATTTGTATGGCTAAGCTTGTGCAAGTGTGTTGTGAATGTGTTCACGCTGTGCATATGTATGGCTACGCTTGTGCAAGTGTGTCGTGAATGTGTTCACCCTTTGCATAATGTAAGTCTACGCTTGTGCAAGTGTGTCATGGATGTGTTCACGCTGTGCATATGTATGGCTACGCTTGTGCAAGTGTATCGTGAATGTGTTCACGCTGTGCATATGTATGGCTACGCTTGTGCAAGTGTGGCATAAATGTGTTCACGCTGTGCATATGTATGGCTACGCTTGTGCAAGTGTGGCATGCATGTGTTCACGCTGTGCAAATGTATGGCTACGCTTGTGCAAGTGTTTCATTATTGTGTTCATGCTGTGCATATGTATGGCTACGCTTGTGCAAGTGTTTCATTAATGTGTTTACGCTGTTGAATGCACTTTCTGACATTAAAATGATGCGTATTTATTATTATTTTTGTTAAACTATAAAAATCTATTTCTGTAACATCATTGTGTTTAACATTTGCGTTCACACACAAAGAGACACAACTTCTACCACCCCACTCAAATTTGTTTGCGTTCACACACACAGAGAGACACAACTTCTTCCTCCCCGCTCAAATGTGTTTGCGTTCACACAAACGAAGAGACACCACCTCTCCCCCCCCCCCACTCAAATGTGTTTGCGTTCACACATACAGAGAGACACAACTTCTTCCTCCCCACTCAAATGTGTTTGCGTTCACACACGAAGAGACACAACCTCTTCCTCCCCACTCAAATGTGTTTGTGGTTGATATTGAAATACACATTTTCATTAGTCTTAGAGTCAATAATTTTCCATATCTGTTTTTATTCCTTGTCTGTAATCTAGTTAAAACTTTCAGGCATTAAATATAGCTATAATAATTAAACGCACCCAGCCATTTTGGGGCGTATCGTACGCTACCTTTGTTAAAATAATTTTTTTTTTAAATCACAGACCCCCACCCCCCCACCCTTACCTGAAACTCAAATATCTTATTTCAATTTTAATAAACATAAATGAAAGTACCAACGGGTGGTGACCTCCTTAGACGGTGGCGACATCGCCCCCCCCCCCCACTTCTGGTACAACCCTGAGCTGCATTAGCATTCTAACTCCCCAGACATCTTTTTACCACGCAATTTACATCTTCTTCATTTTCTTTTAAAAAAAAACAAATAGTGATCCAGTTTAAAATTAAAATCCATACCTATCTGTAACATCACGTGGTTTGGAGAGATACATTTTAAAATTTAAAAATCAGAACTTTCCTATTTAAAACATTTTTGTAACGTTCATCTCCACTTTTTGTTTTCCTTGATAAATTGTATAAATTGCAAAAATGTTGAAGAAAAAAATAGTATACCTTTTTAATTGTTCAAGATGCAAAGCTTAAATTGTGTGTCGTGTGTTAAGACAATAGTTCGAAATTGAAATAATAATAATTTTTAATAAAATTAAATAATTTATATTGGCGTGCTTCATATTTGAATTATTAAGAAATTTACTCGGGATCGTTCTATAAGTTTCTTTCAATATGTTTTGTTTTTTCCATCCGCCCCCCCCCCCCTAGATCGGAATAAAAACTACATATCGTTTGGTCATCCTTTCATTTGATGTTGTTTTTTAAATTATGTTTACTTGATTCAGAATGTTTGTTGTTGTTTGCTTATTACTTTTTTGTTACTAAATTTGCTTTTGTTCATTTTTGGTAATGTTATTATTATTATTTACATTTTAATTAAGGGTAGAATTGGGAAATGATGAAATATAATGAGAGATCATATGGAGAAGTAAGGTTAAGGAGATACCTTGCATAGAAGAAGATTTCTGACAACAGATGTTCGCAACCAAGTGGCTACAAAATAGAATGTATGTAGATTAAGGGATTGAACCTAATGGTGTAAAACTACACAGATGAATCCTTTTGCCATAGACTACTGAAGTAAACCCATGATGATAGATACGACAGTACAAAACCATGGTCTTAGATACGAGATTAAAGCTCGTGGTTATAGCTGTGGGAGTGAACCATGACAGTTAAATCCAGAGGTGGATGAAACTGATTCAACTAAATGACGTGTCTTCTTTCAGGGTGCGTGGGGAATGGGGATCTGCTAACTGGGACGCAGTTGATTCTACTTAAAGAAAACTTCGCCAAAGTTTCTTTGTTTGGCCATCGCCAACTTTAGGAGAACTACACCATTGTCCATACGTCTGTAATGCTCAGTTCACACGATGAAATTTTCGTCAAATGTTTGTATGAACGCATTATACCTATTGTGTGTGTAGTTTGACGAAATTTTGGCGAAAAATGGATAATGTCAACTTAGCCTAAGGGTCGTGTGGAAGAAACAAACCATGGCAACATGATAAGAACATTAAATAACACATCTTAAACTTAAAGTGATTACATAATAATCAAAGACAGAGGAGTGGGAATTATCCTCAAATGACTGGGAATTTCCGAAAACATCATTTCGTGCCGTTCAACATAAATAAGTACTGTTTCCTGTTTAGAATAAAAAATTGTATTGCTGAGATCGCTCAAGTGCAAGAAATATCTTCTTGTAATTGCAATCATATATTGTCTAACAATTCATGACTATTCGTGTGGCAAACTTATTAGTCTGAACGACATTTCATTTTCTATTTAACATTTTAGTGAACTGAATGCAATTTTATACGAATTTCAATAGAAATGGGAAGTATTATTGATTCTGAGTTACTCTTTTTAAACTTGTGTCTTCTTCATATTCTGCACATTTTCTCATTGGTTTAGCAGTTAAAATGGAACACGCGAAAGCTGAGCTGGTGCTGATTATTTTAATTTTATTTGCATGAAAGAATAAAAGCAGCCTCCCAAATTTCGAACATAGGTGAAATATATTTCCTTCATACAATGCTAACAAAAATATCTATACGTTTAGCAGTTTGAAATTGAAAGAAAAACAATAGGAGCTAATACTTTTGGAGTACTACAAACCCATGGCATTGGATGATGCTAAGATTTACTAAACGAAAAGAATAAACACTTGCATTTTCTTGCTAGCAAAATTATTTCGTCCCAAGAGACCAGGCGAGAATAAGGATCTCTGTACTTGAAGCCAGTGAGGATGTATTAAGATAACTTGACCTTATGATTTTAGGTAATGCCTTTAAGAATGGGGGAGGGGCTAAAGGAGATGGGGGTTTTTGTGGAAAATATGGAGAGAACAAACATGTCAGTGATCAAGGACAAAAAAAAAATACAAACTTGGTAATTTTATTTAGAACATACAATCTTATTTCCGTGTCCAATTAGTTTACCCTGCCAGTGTTCTATAGAACACAATTTGTATGTATGCGTCAAAAGAGGCTACCATGCCAGTGTTCTATAGAACACAATTTGTATGTATGCGTCAAAAGAGGCTACCCTGCCATTGTTCTATAGAACACAATTTGTATGTATGTGTCAAAAGAGGCTACCATGCCAGTGTTATATAGAGCTTATTCTCTTTGTCTGTGCCCAAAGAGGTGACCATGCTTGGGTTCTAAAGAATATATTCCTTATGTATGTCCTATAGGGGTGGCCAATGCTAAAGTCATGAGACATAGGCGCCAGCACGCTGTTTAGAGCAACTGGTCGCTGCTGCATTCTATTTCCATGTGTCTCAAGTTTGGTTCCCGAGATGAGGCAGTTTCATTTGACAATAAAAAAAAAAAATTCTCAAGCCAAGTGCCACGAAGCAAACAACTTGTTGATGACATGTACGTTGCAATGTATGTTTTTTGTTGATATAATGTTTTGTCTCGAGGAGATTACGTCAAGCTATGTCAATGAACACTTTTTGTGTCATTAGCAAAATCCTGCTGTACGGCACACAACTCCTCGTGGGAAAAGAACAGCTCTGACAATAGAAGAGCGCCTTAGAGTCTTTTATTAAAAAAAACAGACACATCAAATAATGTGTCATTTCAAGAAAAGAATAAGTGATATACTAAAAAAAAAAAATCATAATATTTAACATCCGAAATTTCTTGCTTTTTGGGGGTGATTCCAATCAGCTGTTAAACACTGTACCAACCGTTAAACACTACATCGACTCTTGAAAACTGTACAATTTTTTCCTAAAACGAAATAAGTTCCGTGATGTGATTTTGTGAATTGATTCACCTCTGTGTGTGAGAGTCACGGCAGTTTTCAACACTTGAAGAGAGCAGTTCATGCTGAAGACGTCTGCCCCACTGCTGGTTCTAATGAGCGTCATCCGGGTCAGCTGTGTCATCATCAACTGCAGCAGTAAGTCAAGCAAAAACTCTCAGCACCTGACTCTAACACAAACTATCAGCGATTGACACAAATGACAAATTATTAGTAGTTGACTCAAATAAAAACTATCAGCAATTGACTCAATTACAAATTATCAGCAATTGACTCAATCACAAACTATCTGCAATTGACTTAATCACAAACTATCAGCACTTGACTTAAACACACAATTTCAGCACATTGTGATTCTTAATATGCATATTTAGAAGCTTTCTAAGACCTTCCCAATAACCAATTCCTGACAAATGACTCGCTCACGAAGGTGGTTCTCAACTCGGAATGTTTAGTATCTGCAACGAACCTAGCTTTCCTTTTTCTTTCGCTTTTTGGAGGAACACACATTTTTTTCCATTAAAAAATTGTGAGTTTTTAAAATCATTTTTTTCCAAACATTCACAATAACTGATGATTCTTGGTGACTTCATCGCCATTTAAAAAAAAAACTTAAAAATTACGATATTGTTGTTTTTTTTTCGCAAATGTACATGAAACTTTATTATGAATTTTCTTATAGATGTATAAATCTTTATAGATCACCATTATCGAACTTTAAAACTGAATGAAGGACCAGACGTGTTGGAGCGTGGATGCCCTTTGACCTTAAGGCCAGGGAGAGCCTACACGTTTGAGTTCTGTATGTACGACTACTATAAACCTCACATTCGGATGTCGTTTGGCTACGAGAGCATCATGGACTTGACGGGGACTGAACGTAAATGCCTGTGCATTGCTCGGAATTACACGATACCAGAAGACGGAGTGATTCTCAGACTGGAAGCTTTCGATACTTGCCCCAGGGATTACACTTATTTTTGTACTATTAAAGGTATGTCACTCAATAGGGATATGTTTTTTTGATTCCTACTAAAGGTGAGTGACCCACTCAGGATACGCATGTTTGATTCCTACTAAAGGTCTTTCCCGATCGGGATATGTAGCTTTGATTCCTACTAAAGGTGTGTGACCCGATCGGGGATATGTATGTATCATTCCTACTAAAGGTGTGTGACCCGATTGAGATATGTATGATTGAGTCCTATTAAAGGTGAGTGACCCCATCGGGATATGTATGTTTGGTTCCTACCAATGGTATATGACCCGGGGTAGGATTGTTGATTGTTAATAAAAGGATGTGACCCAAACAGGATAGGGAACTTTTACTATTCGTATCATCATTACAGGTAGGATAACTTATCAGGAATATCTATTACAGTGGTACTAAATGCGACGCTGGCTTAGACGTGGTGAGTTCACGCGTGTGTTATTTATTACCGGACGTATACTCTTTACGACGGAGCAATTACATCCTAACTTTACGCCAGAGGCTGTTACCCAGACACCGAATGATAGAGAACATTCTCGTTGATAAGTTTGAATTGATACTGTGTATTAAAACAATAGCTTCATCAAATCATCATTGAAACCCATCTATACATATTTCATCCCTGAAAACTTTTATTTTCAGGACAGGGGAGCACTAAACAAAAACTATGTTGTTTTTTTCTTTCTTTTTTTTAAATTTAAAAAGAAAAGATAAAAATAATGAGCGCCGGTGTAAAGAATAAGTCTAGCTTTTATCAGGTTAATGGTCAATGGGGTATTGGCACCACCTGAAAATGTTGCTATCATAAATATGGAACAAAGTGTTGGCCTATTTGAAATAAGGACGTAAGCAACTTGAACGGTTAGCTTTCTGTCCGCCATCTTCCCCGTGTTAATGGGACGTAGAGTCCGATGGGTACACTACTTACGATGACATTCTCTTATAATGGCATTGTGATATCTGGCATGTGGGGTTTAAGATTTAAGTCGAATGACAGTTGCTGTATTTTAATGAAGTATTTTGTTTGTATATTGTATGTTTTTTTTCCAAATTCATATTCAGTTATAAATTTAAACGTTTGGTAATATATCAAGTTACAAAAAAAAATCAAACTTATCCACAGCTTGTGTCAAGGGAGGTAAGTAGAATTTCAACATAACTTAAAATGTATATAGTCTTCTTCCGCACTAAATGAGTTTTTCACAAAGGTATCAGACATTTTACAACAGTAAAGCTTTTTAATAATAGACTTTCCAACTGCTGTTACACAGTGAGGAACAAATCTTTAGTACTAGGAACCAGTATGTAGCACCGAGAACCAGTCTTTAGCACCTGGAACCATGCAGTCTTTCACACAAGGGACCAGTCTTTTGTACCTAGGACAACCAGTCTTGAGTTTCTGAAACTAGTCTTTAGTACTAGGAACCAGTCTTTAGTACTTGGCTGGAAATTGAAAGTAATATCATAAAAGGAGTTGAAGACTTTGTGAAAAACAATTATAAAAAAACACTTACATAAATTTGTGTAACCTCGTTCTACGCTCACCCATTGAGAGTGTTAGAAAAGAAAACAACAAAAGCAAATACACCTTAGATCTAAATGTCATCTTATGATCCAAAACCTGTTCGATCCCATGCAGTCAGGTCAACCATCATTTGTTCCCCTTTTGGACGATCAGATTTGTGTAGGGAACTTAAGGGATTAAAATCGTTCAGGGCGGATGGAAGGACACCTAAGCTTCCCACATCATTATGAGCCGGTCACTTTATTATTATAATGATACCAACAATCAAGCTAAAGATGAAGCCACTTTGCTATCATTAGAATACTCTCTCTTCAAACTGAAGGTTATGCCACTTTGTTATTATTAGGCAACCATCTCTGCAAGCTAAAAGTTTTGCAACTTTGTTATTATTAGGATACCATCTATTCAAGCTAAAGGTTATGCCCGTTTGTTATTATTATAATACCATCGCTTCAAGATAATGGGTCTGCCACTTTGTTATTATTAGGATACCATCTCTTCAAGATAATGGGTCTGCCACTTTGTTATTATTAGGATACCATCTCTTCAAGCTGAAGGTTCTGCCACTTTATCCATTGGCGGTGGAGAGAAAATGCCAATAGAATGGAGTTGTCCCAGCTTGTCGCGTGCACACGACCACAGTTCGGTCTCGTTCTGTGCGCAGAATTTGTCGACACCAATGGAGCTGAAGGTCAAGAGGAATTCTCAAACTCTGATGACGACATCGTCAGACTGTTCCAGCTTTACGATCCAGAAGAACGAGGGGCCCAACGTGTATACATTCTCGTTTGATGACCGGTGCTATGCCGGCGGGAAGTTCGAGTGCTGTGAGTATCGTTAATTGTGTTTTGTGTCAAGGAATTGCGCGTGTACACACTTTTCGTACAATGTTGCGCAAGTTAAGCAGTGTCCCATCTCTCAAAACTTCACTATAAATGACCACGGAGGCTCAAGGGATTTTTCTGTCCTCGCCATTGTGTCCTGTACCAACACGCCAAACCGGTTGTACTTGGAGACCAAAATTATTCAGACGTATGGAACCTCAAAACCGCATGGCATTAATGTCATGTTCTTAATCAACTGTTAAGCCGTTTTCTACACCCCACTCATGTTCGACAATGTTGGATAGAGCCTTACTTTGACCTTCACCTTTTATTTTTGAGTATGTTTCAACGTAAGTAATCTATTTTTAGTCACACTGAAAAATGACAGCTGTCTCCCGGGTTCATTGTTTGAAATGTTTCAATTGATTGAAGTAGACATCCATCTCACACATCTTGGGTTCATTGTTTCAATTTATTGACGAAGACAAACATCTCCACATCTTGTTGAATTTAAACATGTAAAAGAACTGAGACATATGTCCCACAAATTTTACTAATTCATTTAATTTCTAGACTTTTCAGTAAACGAAACAGTAGAGAGTTCCATAGATGGTATGTATACGTGACACTATTATTACAGAGCTATTAAAGGAATGCCTTTCATCTCTTTTATACTTTTATTGAGAATCTTATTGTAATTTAAATATTTAAGATTATTTTACTTTATGGAGAATTTAGCTATAAGCATTTATGTCGTTTTCCATCTACCCAAACCTGTAGAATACATAAAAAATATTTGCACGAGAGACGTAAGAGAAATGGTGACCACATGTGGAGCAGTTAAGATGAGCTCATTTAGGTGTGAGAATACATTTATGTTTGCATTGTATTTTATTTCCTACACCAGAAAGTAATTCAACGTCTGACTCACCGAATGAACTTTCAACATCCTTTGCCTTTACATCAATGGCTGAAATGAACTCTGCAACCTCCGCACCTCCTCTACCAACTCTAAGACCAGTGACAAGGATCAATTGTAAGCAGTCCTATATGTTTTCATCTTCTTCTTCAGGGGGGGGGTGGGTATGGTTGATGGTCGGCCGCAAAGTGTGTGAGACCTGCTGGAGGTCAATTTTGAGGATTTTTATGGCTTCTTTAACAGTCTCTAAAAAGACAGTCTTGTCTTCCTCTGGCACTAGAGTCTGACAGTTCACTATTGTAAGCTTGCACAGGCATTCTGACCAGGTGGTCAAACCATCATTACTCTCTTTTGGGGCTATATTTTGGGCTGAATGAGATGGAACCAACCATTTATCTTATTTCCTTGTTCCGAATGTTGCCGCCTCTTGTTGTTACCAGCCGCTCGTCTTAGCACCTCATCCCGCAGTTGCATAGTTTTATCTTGAGTTAAATTCAGAGCCCAGATTCTACACTTGTAAGTAAGGGTTAAAATCAAGGCAGCGTAAATGGCACATGCTTTTTTCTTCGCCTGTGTCTCTAGTGGCGGAGAGATTTGGTAGCTGATTAAGTCTGCCCTCTGCGCACTGGACTCTATCTCTCCATTGTCCTCGGTAAAGATGCTTTCCAGATATTTGAACTCCTAATTGGATGGAGAAACTTACCACTGATGGGCTATGTCTACTTTTACTAAGGTATGGCCTACTGAAATGATCTCGCTCTACTGACATGACTTCGGTCGTATCTTTGCTTATTTTTATTGCACTGATTTCGCATGTACTATTCAGGATATCAAAATGGCTCTGTACTAATTATTTATTATAATGCAGGACATATTGGCCATAAGCAAACAGCGATTCAATCCTGCTGAGAGAAATTTACCAAAAGGTATTTATCCCAATCATCCATGGCAATCAGAAGCAAGTAACCTTGAAGAAGAAGTCAAAGTTGCCCTAATCCAGTGGACAAGGCTGGTGGTGTAAAGGGAATTACCCTAAACGCATATGGAAAGCTTGTTTTTGAAATGGATCACAATACTATTTCAATAAACTGTGGAATGAAAAGAGTGACTCAGAATATGGCCAGAAAGCTCTAGCAGTCCCAATGTAAGAAGTGACCCAGAAGATGGCCAGAAAGCTCTAGCAGTCCCAATGTAAGACGTGACCCAGAATATGGCCAGAAAGCTCTAGCAGTCCCAATGTAAGACGTGACCCAAAAGATGGTCAGAAAGCTCTAGCAGTCCCAATGTAAGACGTGACCCAGAAGATGGTCAGAAAGCTCTAGCAGTCCCAACGTAAGACGTGACCCAGAAGATGATCAGAAAGCTCTAGCAGTCCCAATGTAAGAAGTGACCCAGAAGATGGCCAGAAAGCTCTAGCAGTCCCAATGTAAGAAGTGACCCAGAAGATGGCCAGAAAGCTCTAGCAGTCCCAATGTAAGAAGTGACCCAGAAGATGGCCAGAAAGCGCTAGCAGTCCCAATGTAAGACGTGACCCAGAAGATGGCCAGAAAGCTCTAGCAGTCCCAATGTAAGAGGTGACTCAGAAGACGCCCAGAAAGCTCTACCAGTCTCTATTGGGAACAAGAAATTGAATAAAAAAGACTGCGGCACATGCAGAGGCACCTTTCTCCCTTCAGTCAGAGGAGACCAAAAATACTCCAAACCCTTGACCACTTGAGTGCGAGCGCAATCGTTTCATGTATCAACAAGCATGCCAGGGTGAGCTTAAAGAACCCATACACACTCACGTGACCTTGAACCCTGATGGCATGAATGTCCCGTCGTCCTTCTCGTTTTAGATATCATTCTCAGCCCCCCCCCTCATTTTTACAACCAATCGCCGTAGACTAAAAAAGATGCCAATCCAAATCCCGAGATACTCAATGGATAGCTATTTGCAGAAAGCTTTGGTCAGCAGACAATACACTATGAAGTCATTTATGCATGAATCATTAAATGTCTACGACATCCTGTAACAAGAAGTCCTAGAAAATTGATATTTATCACATCACTGTGCCATGCTAAATACGTAAATATGTATTCACAGTGTTTCGAGTTTCATGCTACCTCGTCCCCAAACAATACGTGTTTCAGTGGCATTGGCTTTTGACAAGCCCTTACGATCAAAGGCAAAAAATTAACTAACAAACCAAACATGTTCGTACTTCACATGGGTAGGCAATCGCCATAGGGGTAACATCTCAAGCTAACCCCACATCTTAACAATTATTGCAATGGTTCTTTACCGATACCGCTACTAATGTTGTTTGTTGACCATCCACACGTTCGGACCTATTCTAAGTTTTGACTTTTATTTCCATGCAGACACTATCACTAGCCTGGTGCTGCTACCAATCGTCTTGATGCTATTAACCTATTGCGTGATCTTGGCATTAAGTAAGTATGACATGTTTAGAAACAGTCACGACTATTTGCAACGATTCTGGCATGCATATACAAAATACTGGTAATGAACGCCTGTACGCAAATTGTGTACATGGGACAGAGTTAAATGCCATATTGTGTAAAAGGCAACAAAGTTCAATTACTGTACACCTAGTGTGTATAAGGAGGCACAGTTAAAACCATTTGCCGAAAGTGTGTACAAGGAAACATAGCTAAAGGCCTTTACGCATGGTGTGTACAAGGAGACGGGGTTAAATACATGTGGTCACCATTTTAAACAATGCTATTACGAAACAGTGCTATCGGCACAAACGAATCTACCTTGAGCTCAATGTGTTGTGGGGATACATTACCCGATCGACCAAACAACAAGAAAGTTCATGGAATGCCGGGGGGGGGGGGGGGGGGGGGGTTTAAACAGGTTGGGGAGAGGGGGAGGGTATCGTATGTGTGCACTGCAATTTGTACATTAAAGCTTTATAACGCATCAGAGATGTTATATTAGGATAAATATTTTCGTAAATTCTAATTTAAAAATAGATTTTTCGTTACTATTTGAAGTTGATGTAAAGAAAATCTTCGCTTAACTCTAGATTTTTATATCTCACTCAACGCTAGCCTTTGAAATGTCGAGCTAGAAATTAATGTGAGATAAAGGTTCTGATTTAGAATAGTTTTTTTATTAAGAACTGACCGAGTCTGTAAGATAAGCGTGTGAAGCATTGGAGCTAGGTTTCAAATAATAGTACTCTAGAATACGGGGAGCCTATTTTATGATAACGGGAACTTTTATCAAGGGTAAAGGGAAACTATATCTAGGGAAAGGGAAACCTATCTCTAGGATAAGGTGAACCCATATCTAGGATAACGTGAACCACATCTAGGTTAAGGGGAACCATAGCAATCTCAGTTCAAACATTGTATTAAATAAAATGTGCAGGGCTCCTGTCACGTGATGCGATGTTTTAACAAGTCATACTATGTTTTGTTATACCCCAGAGTGTAAACACAAACTCTGCGTCAAGAAAGGTAAGGCCCTCATCATCCATCGGTTACAATCTCGCAGTGTCAGGAGCGCATGGGTTCAGCACTTGAGTGGTGACAAAACAAGTGACTAAATGGTCTTTTGTGACAAAGTAGTTTCTCATAATGTGACAGTTTAGTTTCTCATAGTGTGACAATGTAGTTTCTCATAGTGTGACAGTTTAGTTTCTCATAGTGTGACAATGTAGTTTCTCCTAGTGTGACAATGTAGTTTCTCATAGTGTGACAATGTTGTTTCTTATAGTGTTACAATGTAGTTTCTTCTAGTGTGACAATGTAGTTTCTCAGAGTGTGGAAAATAAGTTACTTCTATTGTGACAATGCAGTGTCTCCTATCGTGACCATGTCTTGTCTGTTAATGTGACAACGCATTTTCTACTATTGTGACGATGTAGTTTCTCATATTGTGACAATGAAGGTTCTCCTGTTGTGACCACGTATTTTTTATTATTATGACAATGTAGTTTCTCATATTTTGACAATATACTTTCTATTATTGTGAAATGTAGTTTCTCCTGTTGTGATTATCAGATAAACATACAATGGATATAGTATATTCTACCCTAAAAATACCTTACACATGTTATGGTGACGGCAAAATCTTACTTTGACAATATCATGCCCTCAATGGGATACATGATACCAAAAACTGTTTCATACATCAGGGTGCTAGATGGCAAAGGGGTCTAAACTGAGTCAAACCCAATCTTGTGGACTCGTGCACAATCCCTACCAGGACCCCGGTGGGGGAGCAAAACTCACTTTAAACAAAACAAAGCCAAAGTCAAGGCTACTACTCAAGGCCAGAATTGCCTAGGTGATCTTCGCGACAAACTACAACATCAAACCATCCGCTGTCTCATAACCCTATCATACCATTACCGTCCTATACACCCTATCATACTATTACTGTCCTATACACACTCTATAGTATATATGTAAAAATATCAAAGACACTGAAACAAAATGCAATATGTCCAGGAAGAAATTCGATGAGATCCCAAAAAAAGCGTCCGAGTTTCAGCAAAGCACGGGAATTTTTATTTTTATCTTATGGCATAAGCTTAGAAGTGCCAGAGTATCCGACAGCATAAGGCGGCTATTGTAATTGTCTGAAGCAGTTAAATTCGAAATGTTATTGTTAATGTACCACATGGGCATGTTAGGTCTTTGTTATCATATCGTGGCGGCGTGGGTGTTATATTTATAGACAAAAGGACACAACTTATGAGTATATTTGTTCGAATGCTTGTGTTATTTCTACGAATGCTTGTGTTAAAGAATACACGTTGCTGTGTCGAAAAGAAGATGTTAAATTTATTGCACAATTTTCGGAAACTTTCACTATACGAATAAGCTCATTTGTTAACGTTTAAATGCAATTTTGTTTCAGACGTAGTTGATATTCAGGAGAACTTATCACTTCCCACCGGTAAGATCGCGGAGTAATTCTATGGCAGTCCTCTCTATGTGGTTTTAAGAACTGTTGGGGGTGGGGGATGGACCCAGCGACATTGTCATGACATTGATTTTATCAATATTTCAGAAATTCATTTGTTTTGTGGGGTTTTCCTTGGTCATAGTTTCAATCCGTTCAAAGAAAACCCACAATACGTTGTGGGATATGCTTAAAGATATCAGCAGGGATAACCAGAAAAATATACATAAAGTATCTAAAAATCTGCGTCCTTTCTGTCTCCTTTGATTTCAGTGTTATTTCAGAATTTCTGTTTGACCTATGACATGTGAGTTTGTGTGTAGGTAGTGTGTGGTGATTATGTGTGTGTTTGGTTGCTTCTTGGTTAACCCTTTTGTACCTTTTCATTCATCCTCCTTATTTTGTGTAGATAAGTGATCATTTTGTTTAATCTCACATCTTAACTCCCTTGACGTCAATGTAACAGAAGACACGATTTTGTTAACTGATCCCAATAAATTAAATGTTTTAGATGAAATTGTACATATGCGTTTTCAGCACATAATTAATAAATACATATCTTAACACATTTTAACCAAGACAAAATTTTGCAATAATTATAAGAATTTAAACCCAAGACATCTAGAGTATTTGTCTAGCGTAGAAATCAGCCATCAATGAACTCGCTTAGTAAAAAAAAATTGACTTAATTAGTGATCATTTAGAATTTAGTAACACCATAATTGAATCCGTTCATCATCTATAGAACATGCTTTTGGCTTAACCTAAAGATTTGTTGTTGTTTTTTTTTTTAGACTGCGAGTTTCTGTTCTAAAATTCACACGAGGGGCAGCCAGCAATCTCTGGGCCATGAGACTTTACTACTTATGAGCGTCAACAATAAACACTTGCTGTGTTCACTAGAGAGGTGCAAGGATTTGCCATGGAAAATCTACGCTTTTATTTCCAATTCAAATAAAAGCTCTAATTCCAAAAATCCATCAGCTTATGTTGTAAAATATTTTCACATACAATTGTGTTGTACATTTCAAATGTAAAAGGAAAATCAGGTACATTAATGTGATTAATCCTACATATTTAAATTAATTTAACATCATAACAGCACCTATGCAGCTCCTGTAAAGAAAAATAAAAGGGTCGTAATAAGGGACATGATTATCAAAATATCTGTTTGAATTTAAAACTTAATTATGGCTTATATCCATTTGCGACTCCTAGCAACATTCTAGAGTGCCAGCAGTAAATACACATTACAAATATACCTGAAATCTTTTAATCATGTGAAATTAATTGACTTTACATGTTATAGTTGTATTATAAAAAAACTTTCACACAAGATTCATTGGGCTAAAAAAAAAAAAAAAAAAAAAAAAAAAAAAAAAAACACAAAAAAAAAAAAAAAAAAAAAAAAAAAAAAAAAAAAAAAATTTTCACACAAAATTCATTGGGCTAAAAAAAAAAAAAAAAAAAAAACACAAAACATGAGGCCATTTAAATATTGAAGATTTAGAATAGAAGCCCAAACTACTTCTCTGTATTGTCCAGCGTGTTTTAAGTTTATTTGATGTGTTATGAGATAAGTGTGGCAAACCCGACTAAACAATGACAAAACGGCATTGTACTATAGCTTGGTAGAAGAACAATGGCGTGTGACCAGAGTGGCAAGATTTTAAACCAACACAAAGAAATAGAGATAGATCTGATATAAAACAGAAAATGGAAACATATCTGACTTAAGAAAATAGAAGCATTTTACTCATATGCGTCTATTGCCTCCTGCCTTCCAACCCCCAGTTCCTGATACCCCAGTTGAGTAGCCCTTGAAACCTGTGAATTATCCTCTTCAATGCAAGGCACAGAAACATATTGAACCTCCTCTACCAGAATGATCCATACATTGACCGTGGGCCCTTAAGGTATAGAGGAAGAAGATATCAGACATTTAAAAGAAATAGAAATACATCTGACATGAACCAGAAATCGCCATCTTCCCGGGAGTTTATTTTATCACATTACAATCATGTGCGTCGTACAGCAACGTCGTACAGCAACGCCGTACAGCAACGTCGTACAGCAGCGTCGTACAGCAACGTCGTACAGCAACGGATCCCGATTTATTTGACAACAATTTATAACTGTTTAAAGTCAACATTTTAGATAAATGTTTGGCATTTTCTGCGTTTCCTCCATTGCCTTTTTTTTAACTCACCACTATTTCAAAATCAAAGGTTCATCTATTGACGACCTTTTATTGGTCGACCATTACCTCTTTAATTGCTGGTTCTAAATTATATTAAAATTGATATCAATATGGAATAGGGCGATAGTTAGAAAAATTGGTATACGAACACTAGCTGCTGATGACCTTAAAAAAATATCTTGTCATTCTAACCTCACTGTACGGAACAGTTAGAAATGCCTTGCATATTCTTTACATTCATCTCACACCCAATCCCTGCAACACATCTTCCCCCTTTTAACTACTTTCCTTTTAAATTAAAATTTAAAATCTTACCTTTAATCTGTCCCCCTTTCTAGTATGCGGCTTGAGAGGGTTATGTACAGAGCGTTTTTTTTTTTTTCAAAATGATTATTGTTGTAGGGTGTATATTTCATTTGCAAAAGCGACAGTTAAAGTAAACAGCCACTTGAAGCAAAGTTTCTGGTATAATTCCTTTATAATCTGTATGTATGTATGTATTTATAATATGTATGTATGTATGTATTTATAATATGCAATCTCGAGCAATGGTGGGTGGGTTGTTGTTTTTTGGGGTGGGGGCGGCTGAAGGTTTGACAAAACATACATACAAGTAACATACTTCATAAGAATTCCAATTAGTGTTGTCGTCCCCCCCCTCCCCAAGGCTGGCAACAGCTCATTTTTTTTCACCTCCCCCCTCCCCTGAAGTCTATCAATATTCTAATGACCCACCGATTTTTTACTCGGCATATTTATTTCACCAACTAATTCAAGAAAATGAAAGATACTGCCAGCCACCAAACGCACTGGCGATAGTATCAATAAAGAATCTCATTTAGCGCACTTATCAGGAATTTTATTGCGTGAAATCAGTGTCATCAAAAGGAAGGAAATCTGAGTATCAACAAAAATTAATTGTAGGAATTAGTCAATTAGATAATACACTTAAGACTTTTCCAGGATCCGAATGTATGTCTCCAGATAAGTATTTTTTCCTTTCGTAAGATGATAAAATAAAGCTAATCGGCTCCTTATATTGACATTATGCCCAGTTCACTTGATACTTGGCTCCGTTACCTAATGGGCCACTCTATCCAATTTCTTGTTGGATGCTTTAACAGTGACGTGAGTGATGAGAGTTCGCGAAGCGCCTAACAGGCAGCTGTGAAATTTCTCGCACATTTGCTCATTTTAAAAATATTTTCTTCTAATTAAAATTCCTGGATAGTGAGATATTTCTGGATTTGAACGTTTCTTGGACTGTTTAGGAGCTTAATGTTTTCACTCAACAAACTAAATCGTGTTGCATTGAGTATTTTCTGAACAGGACATTTTAGGACATCAGAATGATGGGAGGATGCTCACAAAGCATGGAAATGAGCTCTATAACAGTACTCATTTGCTATGACTTGGTTTAAAAAACGATATTTGGAAATCGCACTCTAGTGATGTTTGCGCATCTAACCCTGCGCATGTTTTGGAATTATTCGAAAGTTGGTGTATTTTTTGTTAACATCCAAGTTGTGCCTTAAACAGTTCTAACCGGATGTAGTTCAACATTTCCGGGTCAATTTATTAATAAACATAACATTCTTGTTTACATTTTTGAAAGAAAAAAAATATATGCTAGAAGAAAATACTTATCTTGAGTTCTCCATAGATATTTCAGTTTATAGGATCTTTGTAACTCCTTCTCAGAAATGCTTGTTTTAAAATAAAAAGTATTTTTTTTTTAAAATTGTCAATCCAATCTGACATCGGCTGATTTCGTCTGAGTCTTAAAACTTGTAGACATTGAAAAATTCATTTGTGATTTAAGAAGATGAAAGTCTTTGAGGTGGAAGTAGGCGAGTATGAGTGGCTGCTGGTCTTTGAGGTGGAAGTAGGCGAGTATGAGTGGCTGCTGGTCTTTGAGGTGGAAGTAGGCGAGTATGAGTGGCTGCTGGTCTTTGAGGTGGAAGTAGGCGAGTATGAGTGGCTGCTGGTCTTTGAGGTGGAAGTAGGCGAGTATGAGTGGCTGCTGGTCTTTGAGGTGGAAGTAGGCGAGTATGAGTGGCTGCTGGTCTTTGAGGTGGAAGTAGGCGAGTATGAGTGGCTGCTGGTCTTTGAGGTGGAAGTAGGCGAGTATGAGTGGCTGCTGGTCTTTGAGGTGGAAGTAGGCGAGTATGAGTGGCTGCTGGTCTTTGAGGTGGAAGTAGGCGAGTTTGAGTGCCTGCTGAAAGTTTGAATCTTGAGTTCTGGTTATTGACTGCATTTAATTAGGAACCGTCAAAATTCAGAACAGCGCTCGCATGGGTGCGCGTATACCCTCGTAGCCGGGTACCCGATACCCGAAAAAGAAAGACACGTCTTCAAGGTGTCACTTAAGTGATGTCCAAGGTCGCCGTCTGCTTTTAATAACGACATAAGGCTACTGAAGCTATATCTTAAATGAATAGCTCATCACTATTACTTTCTGTTTTAAGTTCAATGAATTCTACATCGATCTTTTCGATTGTTTTATCGTCTAAGCTTTCTAGCGTAGTCAACATTAGCACGTTGTCTGTTGTCACGTAGACCAAGAGCTTAGCAAATATGCTGACCTTTGAACTCTCGTGGCAGTCAACAAAAGAAGACGCGTCATTCTCGCGAGAGCAGCAGTAATTCTTAGCAGACGAATGTATGGTAGTTAGGTTCCTAGGCTCGCCGAACGAGCACCATGGGTAGCAATCCCCAAAACGTGATCCCGCGCTTAGGTATTTGGCACTCGCTAGTGGGACTTTGAGCGGTGACAAAGGGCGCTAATGGGAGTTGAGGGTCAAGATTAACATACTTCTTATCAAAAGAGTTAAAGTTATTTTTTGTTGTTGTCATTCTTAAATTCTTTAATTTGTTTGGTAGCCTTAGTTTGAATATGCTCTCAAAAATAGAATGACAATGCACATATCTTTGATGAAACAGATACGTCCAACCTTCTTCACTGCGTGCCTATCCCTATAGTCGCCCTGATACTCCTAATGCTAGTTGTTCTCTACATCTGTAAGTACATATCATAGGTTAGATTGAAATATTAATTGTATCGTACGAACAATAAATTTATTGTATGTTGGCAAGTTAAATCTATGAATTTTTCTTAAAAATAGATTTTTTTAAAATTAAATAATAGAAAATGCGAGTAGAAAAGAGGAAAATGGTTGATAGTCCTTCGTTGCTATAGACGCTCTCCTCTATTAATGTATCTATTCTTGTAATGTTCCTACATGGAAAGAGCAGTAACATAATATGGAAATCTTCTTATCAGTACAAAGAAATCTATAAAATGCAAGAAACTAAGGCACCTCAAGATCAAGACGACCACGCAGGCTATATATAGATACGCCAGAGCAGGCTAGACGACGCAGGCAAACCCTCCCCTCCCTTCTCTCTCCTGCCTATCATTGGTCTCGAGACATGCGCACTGCGGTGGAGCTACCGCCCCCCCCCCCTTCTGCACAACCCTCACTTGCCAGCCAGCTCACTGCGTATGATAAGCCGCGGGTCGGCGTGAAATGGAAAGTGTGCTGTGACGTATCATGAAAAAATCGCCAGAGCAGGCTAGACGACGCAGGCAAACCCCCCCCTCCCTTCTCCCTCCTGCCTATCATTGGTCTCGAGACATGCGCACTGCGGTGGAGCTACCGCCCCCCCCCCTTCTGCACAACCCTCACTTGCCAGCCAGCTCACTGCGTATGATAAGCCGCGGGTCGGCGTGAAATAGAAAGTGTGCTGTGACGTATCATGAAAAAAGGGGGGGGGGGCAGATGTAGCCAAATTGGCATTCTCAAATGTGCATAACTTTAGTTCACGTTTTTGTCAAGTATCTTCAGTAGATGGGAAGTTCACGCATTGCTGTTGCCAATGTTTGGCTGGCTACATCTAGTTCTATAAAATTGTGGTCCCAAAACATCCTAGGAAGCGCGATGTATTTTTACCAATCTGAGTAAAGAGAAGCAACTGACAACGATTCAATGAAAGGGAAGCAAGAAGTGTTATAACTAGGATTGCAATTTCTTTCATCTTGTTGTTACAGTACTCGGGAGTTGGCACGCCCTTGAAACTTCTTGACCTTATTTAACTGACAGGTTTCAGCACTTCGACAATAAATGAAACGTTATGTGGCATCAATGTACCTCACTATAATATTATTGAACCAGTGGCGTAGCTGGGGTTAGCGCCACCAGGGCCAGGCCAAAATGTTTGCCTCCCTAAACTTTTTCTACCACAAAAAGCAAAACATGAATGTCATTCTTCTTTATTTTATCAAATTCGTAACACATATTTCTAATAACTGATATACTTTTCTTTTTAATTTTAACTAGTTTATTGGGTTTCACTATGCAATATCTGTGCTAGTTACCGGCGAGGTTATTCTCGTCTTTCCCATTTTCTTTATCTCTTTTCAGGTTTAAAAAGATATGCCTTCAAGAAAAGTAAGACACTTTTTTTTACAACTTACTATCTATAATTCATTAAGTCATTGTTAGTTTCTAAAATGAATTAGAATGGAATATTAACATGGATTCCCTCTTATTTATCTGATGATGGCTCTTTCAACATTATTTGCATTTATTTGCTTTTACTGTTGTAAAAAAAAAAAAAAAAATTTAAAACTGTAATCTATTAAATAATGAATTATTTAAAAACTTTTGGTGTAAAAACAATTATTTACCCACAATGGTAGAAGATGTTACGAAGCACGGTAATAGACGAACAATAAGGCTCTCAAACCCTACATCATAATTGAATGCATTTTTTAAACAACAATAATGTCTAACCAGGGCCCGCCCTAACAATTGCGGGGCCCTATGCGAAAAGGATTGCGTGGGGCCCAGTCTGGGTAGGGATAAGGATAATAAGTGAAAATTAAGATTTTGTAGAAAGTGGGTCCTATGAAAGTGCGGTGCCCACTGCGGCCGAATAGGTTGCAGTGGCCTAAGGCCGGCCCTGTGTCTAACTCCCTTCTTTCAGTACGGTATAACTGACTTCATAACTCAAACATTGTGTCCATGCGATACGAATTAAGGCATTTTTTCCTTTTTTAAAAAAGGAAAAAACGATTGTAAAAAAAAAAGAGTACATCTTGATTGTAAATCAGTGAATTATTTGTGATAGGCCAATGAGTTACCAGGTCGCTTTCTTGCAACGGTTGATGGACAAAAAATTTACTGAAACCGCGTGTATCTCGAGACCTTACGTGGGGGGGGGGGAGGGGGGAGGGGGATCCAATTTTATTATAAATAGTGTTATTCAATTAAACAAATATTTTCTTGATCTATACTGAGTACTATTTAAATAGGCCAGTTTATCTATTTCAGAATCCAAGAAAGACAGGGTTTGTGAGTATAATTTATTTAACATCCATTAGTTTCAGTGTGATATAATTAAGGTTATGTTTGAACCGTGGGTTGTGAGATAAGTCTGCACAGTATCTTTCATTCTGTGCCGTGTAAGTAAAGTGTGCGGCAAAATGTTGCCTAAATATACTGATAAATATATTTTAAATATCGATTTGAAGGGGTTAGCTTACTAAATCTTAGCCATGCAATATTTATTACAAACTTCTGAATACCTTTATAGTTATAAGCTCTTTGCGATAGTTAATGACTCCATACTTATCCCATGTATTATGGAAATGAGATGTAAATATATGTATATATATATAAGTACGTCCGAAAATGTTAAACTATTTCATAAAGTAACAAACCTCAGGAGAAATGGCTTTTATAAAATTTTATTTTAATGAAATAAATGATGAAAAAATAATAGGTTTTTTAAAACCTGTAGAAAGAAAGATATGCGAAATGGCATTGTTGACATGTGACATTCTAACCTCCAGCTTGCACGAGCCGCTCACTCAGAACACGACTACAAGATATAGGACTTTAATTGGAGGAATATAGGAGGAAGAGGGTGTGTGTGGCACATGAGGACTTGTACAATAAGATTTTGTAAACAATCTGAGATTTTTAAGGAACCGAGGACCAATAGAAATGACATGTTTATGGCTAACAACAAAATTCAATATTAATCTCCAACTAAATCTTCACAGCAAAATGGTCGACAAAAAGTGGAGTGAGTGACAAAAGTGGACTGAGCGAGAAGAGTGAAAAGAGCGTTGGGAAAGACTCAGGTAGATTGGTGACAACTGTCTGATCATGTGTTAAGAGAACTATTTAAAGTCATGATATAATCTGAGAAGCTTTCATCCCCACTTGTTGACAATTAAGTATCTTAACTATTGTTAAAACTGCAATCGTCTCGTGAGTTTCCGTTAATTTATCAACGGGTTGACTTTGGTCTTCGATCTTGTAATAAAAAGTTGACTTGAGTTGAAGCGATAGCGAACAGTTAAACTTCATCGTAATATAAAGGTAGTTGATGCTAATTTGCAGCTGAGCGAAAAGCAATACTTCGTGTCAAAGTAGTGATCAATAGATATAAATATAGCTAGCGGTGAACTAGGAGAGTAGCCATATTGTATTGAATGAAGAGGCAGTTCACAAAGTTATTTTCTAAAATAAATGGATGTATTAATGACCGAACTTTATTTAATCATCATTCTATTATTCATCAGATGTGAACTTCATTCTGAGTAGCGTTATATATAAATAAATAAATGATATGTCAATTCTTTGACTTCATGTTAATACAGTTGTGATAAATAAAAAGCAGTTAAACTCCTAACCGATATTCAATGAGGTATCCTCTCTGGTCATTACGGCTTACAACAGTAATAGTGATATAGGTATAGGAAGAAATGTTACAGCCATTTTTCCGGACATTTATGGTACTGTGACTTAATGGTGAAGGGTATGACTTTCAAGCATGAGACACAGGTTCGTCCGGGGGTCATAAACAACTTAAGAGGCTTTGGAATGGGTTTTTTGGGGGGTAATCTGTCAAGTCAGGAAGTTTTCTTCGGAAGATAAACAGTTGAGAGCGTAATTTATTTATTATTTTTTTTTAGATTCTATTCACGGCATCACGTCTAGAAAGCGCCAGAAGTGCTCGACCATCTTGTCACAAAAAATGGTCACAGAATTTATATGAGAAAAAAATCAGCACCTGGAAAAATAATATAATAATAATAATAATAATAATAAGGTTCATTTCAAAAACACGCTTCATCCCCAAAGGCTCGAAGCGCGGTACAAAGTCAACAAAAAACAAATCTATAATTTACTACATTTAAAACAAACGCAACACTACAAAAACTAATTACAAGCATACAATTGCAAAGTCTTTCTAGTCATTTCAACCATGAGCAACACAGCTAATATGCATTAAATGGAAAATATGGTAGACAATCATCCCAGAAAGTGTTTGCGAAATAAATGTGTCTTTATATCGGTTTTAAAAGACTCCAGTGTCTGGATGTTTCTGAGATCGAGTGGAAGGGCGTTCCAAATTGTTGGACCAGCAAACGCGAAAGTGCGCTTTCCGCAAGTCTCAAGGCGAACACGTGGTGTCAAGAGTTTGCCACTGTCGGACATGTTATGCATGTTAATAATCTTTCCCAGAAATGTGCCTTTTGTTTTAAAAAGTGAAATATTTCAAATTTTTTTCTCACAGTAAAGTCTGAAAGCAAGAAAAAAGAAAGCGCTATATCAAGTAAGAAACTGTTCATTTGTAATTAAGGCCAGGTGGAAGTGCTGACGTTAATTAAATTAATGACTGTTGGATGTGTTGACCTAAATTTGATTTAATGACGATTGATGTTAAGTACACCGCCCTGAACATTGATAGTGCAGCGTTGAGACTACATTACTGCATTATTACAGTGCTTCATTACACTGTAGTTGGAAAAGTCAAACTACGCTGTATTTCTGTAATGTTACAACTAGTTGGAAAAGTCAAACTAACCTTAACTCCTTTTTTGGTCGAACGGAAATTTGGTCGACATTTTTTTTTTCAGTTCACACGTTAAAATTTTCGTCAAATTTCGTTTTGAACGCACTATATTATATAGCAAAATAAAATAATGCGTTCAAAAAGAAATTTGAAGCAAAATTTTAATGTAAAAACTAGAAAAAAAAAGTTTCGACCAAATTCCCGTTCGATATAATAACCCTCGATCAATTTACCGTCGACGAAATTTCTTTCGATTAAATTTCCGGATACGCCACTAAATGTCATGGACGAATTCTCTTTGAAAGAGAGAAATCATTGATTGTGTCCGGTGTGATATTCCAGTTATGCAAATGCCATTTCACCGCTTATTCAGTATATGTTCTATAAAAATAAATAAATTCTGTAAAAAAACAATTTTAAATTTTAAACTCTCACGTTCGACCTAGAATAATTTCTACTCATCTCCTTTCGTCATGACGAGGTTATTACACATTTCCTTTCCCTTGTAAACTAACATTCCCAAACCTCTTATTTCCAATTAACACTATAACTAGCTGTCTGTTAAGCTGTCTGGGCGTCCAACAATTTTAACAAGCTCCTATGTATGTTAACGAGTGCATCTTTTGTAAAACACAGACTCATTTACTTGAGCTCATAACTTTAATTGGACCAGTGTTCACTTTTGTATGTCTACATGATATCGTGTTACACACAAATAGTTGTTTTTTCCACAGTTATCTTCTAATTAGTCAATTTTTTTGTTTTTAATTCAGTGGATGGTGTTCATGACTTGAAAGAGGATGAAGGTAAAATAATTTATTAAAAAAAAAAATTATACACAGACATTTTTCATTAAATAAATTAAGGACACGGTCCCTTCCTTTTCTCGTTAACACATACATGTTCGATGTTTGGACGTTGATTACATTATTGTTTATATTGCAAGGAGTAAACACTTATCTCTTTAAATGACAACTCCTTGTATCAACGATTTCAACCTTGCAGTCAGTTTTTTTGAAAAAGCGAGACTGCAATTAGTTCACTTAAACCTTCAGGTTAGTGGCCATCCCTAACGCGCGTACTTACTGAAGGGGGGAGGGTGGGGTTTATTTTGGAGATTTTATCGTACGCGTGCGTATCACCGGTCGGGTAAAAAAAAAAGGGGGGTGGGGGGGGGGTTCTGGGCAGAAGGTACGCAAATCTATTCAAAAATTACACAATAATCCTCCAAAAACTCTGACAGTAAAATACACCCCACACCCTATTTATATCTGTAATGCAGTTTTATAAACACGCAATTTTGTGTTGGAACGATCATCATATTTGTCAGCTTGTGTTTTCACAAGTGAACTCGCTAGAAGTATTACAATAACAATTAGTCCACGGAGTGTTCAACGTTAGTGCTACGGATGTAGCTCGCCTACGCTAGTGTTATTTAAGCCTAACAACGCCCTGTGTAACAGTTCAAGCTAAAAGGTTCGCTGCGAGAAAAGCAAATACATAAATAAAAGAGAGGGTTTCATACAAAAATGAAGACAACACGCCTGTACGTCACGAAGCGTCATCTCGTGGGTTACTCTTTTCTCGAGGCCGTCAGATGTCACAATGGACCATGAGTGGAAATAAAACTGTTAGACTTTGCGGCACACCCGTGAGGACGCCAAAACAAAAGCGTCACCTAAGTGGAATCCGGAAAATGGCGCCCCCACTTAAAGTACCACCCCCCCCCCCCCCCCCCCCTGGTTACTCTTTTCTCGAGGGCGTCAAATGTCACAATGGACCATGAGGGGAAATAAAACTGTTAGACTTTGCGGCACACCCGTGAGGACGCCAAAACAAAAGCGTCACCTAAGTGGAATCCGGAAAATGGCGCCCCCACTTAAAGTACCCCCCCCCCCCCCCGCCCTTTCAAAAACTGGAATGGATTAGTAAAAATTACGATTTTCGCGCCCCTTGTCTTCGTAAAGTTTATGAGGTATTCTAGTTTTTATGTCGTATCGAATAAAAAACTTTGTTCTGCCCCTGATGTTGGCGCCCGGGGTGACTTCTGTCCATCCTTACCCACCCCACTCCCACCCCCATTTCTCATGCTCTGCTCGGGAGTGACGTGGCGCATATTCTGAGAACCACTGGGCTCGCTATACATTCAGCGGGAATAATCCGTGACACATTTATTTATTTTTTATGTGATGTCATAAGTGTCTACACGTGTAAGGAATTGTGATGTCATAAGTGTCTACACCTGTAAGGAATTGGGATATCATAAGTGTCTACACCTGTAAGGAATTGTGATATTATAAGTGTCTATATGTGTAAGGAATTGTGATATTATAAGTGTCTATATGTGTAAGAAATTGTGATGTCATAAGTGTCTACACGTGTAAGGAATAGTGAGGTCATAAGTGTCTACACGTTTAAGGAATTGTGATGTCATAAGTGTCTACACCTGTAAGGAATTGTGATGTCATAAGTGTCTACACATGTAAGGAATTGTGATGAGTTTTAGCAATTGCCGGTAGAAATTATCGCAAGGTGCCTTCCATTATCATCAAGATACTCAATAACATCGGGTCATATTTTCTAGTCATGTATGAACCCGTAAATTATTTCATTTCTGTGGTGTATTTTGATAGTTCTATTAATTTTTTATAGGTAATTTTTTTTTTTTTTTTTTTTTTTTTTTTTTTTTGGTGAAAAACTCCTCGAACTTTCGCATTTCAAAATACTGGGAAAGGGATGGTGTCGAAAATTTGAATGTTTTTTTTTGTTTTTTTTTTTGTTTTTTTGCGTAAGTACCACATGGAATGTCTATTACCTTTTAAACGATAAACATAATGTGTAATTTATTTGATTTACTTTTCAGGACCTGTGGTAGAAGTAGTGGGTGAGTCCATTTAAGTATTTCATCAACTAAAACTCTAGTGAATACGTTAATGGTTATGTCTAGAGAATGAAATGAAATAAACGGTTATCGTTAAGAAATTCGTAAAGAAAATAATGATAACAAAACCGGGATTCAGTGCAAACATTTTAATATTTTTTGTATTTGATTATTGCTGCCAAACAGGGGAAGAGACTAGTTTTAATAAAAGTCAAGTCAATTTTTAATAAAAGACTTGTTGCATTAAAACACTAATATTGTCAAAGACCTGTTAGACCATATTATAAAAAAAAAACCAGTTTTATTTAAAAAGTAGTAACATAATACTGGATAAACGGATATCGAGAAATAGAAATCAAGACTGGATATTGATAGATGTTTTGATCAATTTAAATACATTTTGTTAACGTTTAAATGCACGTTAACAATTCCCTATGTTGGGAAAGTGTGTACACAGCTGGTGTCGTTAAAAGTCAGGTTAGCCATAGTATAGGTTTGCAGTTGAGATTACGTTGTTAAAAATCTAAAAACTTCTTTTAGTACCAACACTCATTAACGTGACAGCAAACTGGGGACTCTGTGCTGGACTTGGCTGAGTAAGCATCATTTAATGTTATTTTTCAGCGACTGGAACAAGCGTTGATACACCTGCTGATTTACCTGCTGATTTACCTGTTGATTTACCGAGTAAGTTCAACAAATTTAAACAATATATATATATATATATATATATATATATTAGTAGTACTGCAGAGAGTCCATCACAAATAAATTCCCAAAGCGTAGAGCTTTCATAGCATAGAAATTCAATATCGTAGAGATTCCATATTGTAAAACTTCCATAGCGTAGATTTTCCCTAGTGTAAATCTTCCATTGTGTAGAAACTCCATAGCGTAGATATTCCACAGCGCAGATCTTCCACAGCGTAGACCTTCCATATGTAGAACTTCTATATGTAGAACTTCCTTATGTAGAACTCCCATATTGCAGGGCTTCTGTAGCGTAGATCTTCCATAGCGTAGAGTTTCTATGGCGTAAAACCGTCATATTTGTTCCATTGTTTGATCATAAGTCAAGAACAATTCTTTCTTTCCATATGTTTTTTGTTTTAAAATATAACATACAGTTTGAAAATTTTAAGATTTTGTAAAAAATGTATTCATGGTCTTCATTAAAATGATACAAGTAGGATAGTATTGGATGCTAAAATATATTTTTAATTTTTTTTTTTAAAAATAAGCCTACACTTTGATGTACTTAATTTAAAAAAGAAAACAATTTTCAATCATCAATGTTGAATTAGTTTTGTTCAATTTATAACTACCGTATTTATCGGTGTAAAACACGCACTGGCGTATAACATGCACCATTTGCCCCGCTATGCAGTATGTACTATGGGTCATTAACATTATATCGGGGTATAACACGCACACATCATTTGCCCTCTATTTTCAGGGGAAAAAGTGCGTGTTACACGCCGATAAATACGGTAATTGTCTTTCGAAATAAGTTTGTGTTCCAGTAACTGTTAATTAATTAAAGTAATTGTTATAAACATAATTTTATTTCCATTTTTCATGTTTCCCATTTTATAGAGTTTTTTAGGTTCCATTAGACGTAATGACACTTTCAAAAAAGCAACTCAACTGATGTCAACGAAACAAAACAATTGGAAAAACGAAACAAAAACGAAAGATATGAATATGAACAAATACACTGTGATAGAAAAGATGGTGTTACCTCAAAATGTATTAGAAGACAAAAGAAAAAGCTACGTCACGGCCAACAATCATGAGTTTCAAGGACATGTATGTTTAGGTCATTTTACTAAATAAAAAAGAGCTTAGAAAACTAACTATAATTCGAAGCGTTAAAATCCGTTAAAATGTTCAAACCCCTCCAGATCCAGGAGATTTTTCCCTATCTCAGTGCTGCGGGACCAAAAACTCCTTATACTTTTTTTATAAAACAGTTCGATATTGATTATGTATGAAAACAATGTGAATAAATTAATATTAAATCTCATTTTTTGTGAGGATATCCTGATGTTATATCAATCCATCCAAGCGTATTTTTCGTGATTTTACTTTAAACTAAAATTTACAAGCCATTTTCTAAATGATCAAATATAGTAGTAGTGGATGCAAGAGATAAAAGGTTTAAGTCGTTTTCAAGGTACACCGGGAATCGTGATGGCGAAGACAGTGGTTCGTCTTAAAAAAGACATTTACATTTATGATACAATTTTCTTGAGAGAAATTATAAATGATAAAAGTTTGTAATTGAAAATCTTTGGTTGGCTTATTGAAATGGTTGAACACGAGTGTCGGGTTTTGTGTCAAATATACTGTGGGTTAAAAAATGTAGGTCTTCTTCAAGTCCAGGAAGGTCTAGGTGTTAAATGCCATCTTCTAATCTATTAAACAGCATGAGTTCAATGCTAGGTATGCTCGTCTTTGTTAGTTGGAATTAACAGTTCCTTCTTCTTCTATATCTTAAGGGCCCACGATCAATTTATTGATCACTTTGGCTCCTTCATCTCGTCTAATGAAAACTAATAGCTACCTGTTGGCTAACATTATATGTTCTTTGCAAATTTAATGTGTTTTAAGATTTGGTTAGTTTGTGGAACACTACGTAACAAAGAAATGAAAACTAGAAGACAAAGAAAAACGATAACAAAGATAGTAATATTAAAATATTCAATTTGATGTGTACTATTAAATTTATATAAAAATACAAAAACAAAAAGACAGAAATAACAACCATATTAAATTACAGCAAATTAAAAGTACAGTCCTTTAAACAAACAAATACGGTATTAAAATATGTTGTTATTCGTCATTCGGGATTCGAGCATGCAAACTTTAGTCATCAGATTTGTGTCTGTTGGTGCGCAGATGGCTAATGAGGCCCGCATATGGCTAATGAGGCCCGCAGATGGCTAATGAGGCCGATTCATTCATGAAATTTTCTTAGGCAGTAGCTTCAGGGGAATGATGAGACATCTCCGGGAGCAGAGTCAAACCTGGCCTTCCTGAGATGTCTCTTGAAGTCTGCAGCCACTGTTCTGCCAACTTCATGTTGCATGGAGCTCCTTTGTAAAGTAGAACGCCTTGATGTTTGATCCTTTACTTTTTCCTCCCATGTGTCTGAGTTTATGTCGAACGCTTTCGGTGAGGTTTTTAGGTTGTCTCCTGCCTGCAAGCAGAACGCTTTTATTGTTGGAGCATACCATAGAAAATTATTTTGGGCAGACGGTCGTCAAAAATTCTCACAACATATCCCACCCAGCGAAGCTTGGACTTCATTAAGGTGGTAAGAGGATGGAGAGGCCTGTCTGTGTGAGCACCTCAGTGTCTGGGCCTCGGAACTGCCATTTAAAGTTGATGATTTTTTTTAGCCTAGCTGTGTGAAAGTGGTTGAGCATTCTTGCATGGCGTTGGTATACCGTCCACGTCCCACGGGCATAGAGAAGCTTAAGGAGAACAGCCGGCTGATAACCTTTCTGTTCAGTTAGAGTGCTGATACCTCTGGCAGGACCTTCGTTTTGCTTGTAGCCTCTTGGGGTTGAATAGATTGCCGCCAGTTCGGTATCTGAGGCCAATTCCAGCGTTTCACTCTCTAAAGGCATCGGCCAGAATTGCGGAAAGCATGAGCCTGAAAAGTGTTGGGGCAAGTACACAGCCTTGTTTCAAACAATTTATTAAAGGGAATGGTTTGGGCGTCTCTCCATTATCCCAGACTCTTGCCTGCCTGCCATCATGAATAGTCGTACCATTGACACGAACTTCCTGGGGCATCCATATTTAGCCATGATATTCAAACGCCCTCTCTACTGACAGTGTCGAAAGCTTTGGGTAGGTCTACAAGAGTAAAGAAGAGATCAACATTTTTTTCCCCAGCATGTTTCTTGTAGCTGTCTTGCGCAAACACCATATCGATGGTTCGTCTTTCTTTCCGAAAGCTACATTGACTTTCTGGTAGTAGACCCTTCTAAAGATGCCTGTTAAGACGATTTAGCAAGATTCTGGCTAATATCTTGCCTGGAATTCATAGCAGTGCTATGCCACGGTGGTTGTCGCATGATTGACTGTTCCCTTTATGTTTGTACAGGTGAACAATAGATGCATCTTTGAAGTCCTGTGTATTGGTCTCTTGCTGCCACATACGTATGAACAGCTAATGAAGCCCTTCATACAGAGCAGTCCCCACTTCTTTGTATATTTCATATGGGCTTGAATCATCGCCTAGCACTTTGCCGCTTGAGAGAAGGCATGGAGCATGTTGGGTCTCAGTTAGGGTAAGGGGGTGTTCCAGTTATTGATTAAACGGCGCCTGTATGAGACGATGTGTGGCTTCTTCATGGATGGATGAAGGTCAGTTCATGATGTAGTCATAAGTGTTCAGCCCAGCGTTCAATACTTTTTTTTCCTTCTCAGTGATTAGATATTTTCAAGAGTGCTGAGAAGTGGGGGATGATCTTGATGAAGTGGGGCCGTAGACTGTTTTCATGGTGGAGAAGAAAATGTTTATGTCGTGTCGATTCACATAGCCTTGGATCTCGTCGGGCTTGTCGCTCAACCATTTATTCTGCATTAGACGCAGTTTCTGCTCGATCGTTCTTCTTATACTTTGGTACGCATCTTTCACTGGGATTGACCTTGGGTTGTACGCATCTTTCACTGGGATTGACCTCGGGTTGTACGCATCTTTCACTGGGATTGACCTCGGGTTGTACGCATCTTTCACTGGGATTGACCTCGGGTTGTACGCATCTTTCACTGGGATTGACCTCGGGTTGTACGCATCTTTCACTGGGATAGACCTTGGTTGTACGCATCTTTCACTGGGATTGACCTCGGGTTGTACGCATCTTTCACTGGGATTGACCTCGGGTTGTACGCATCTTTCACTGGGATTGACATCGGGTTGTTTAGGGAAGCGTGGTGGAGACGGTGTTTTTCCTCGAGCAGTTACTTGATAACGTCACAGTTATCATCAAACCAGTCCTGGTGGATTTTTTTAGCTTGGCCCCCAGAAACTCCATGGCTCTGTTGCAAAAAATTGATCACAGCGATGCCTAGTTTGCTGGTACGTTGTCATTTTCAAATAGTGTGGACTCCATACGTTCTTCCAGAGCGTCCACAAAAGATGTCTTATTGCTGGGGCTTTTCAACTTTGAGGTATTTAGACTTTTAGGGGTTTCCTTTCCTGTGCCCCTCTTTTGGGGTGTATGTGTAGGCTGATCTTGGTGATAACAAGACGATGATCTGTCCAGCAGTCTGCAGCACACATAGACTTGGTTACACCCACCTGTTAACTGTCCCGATGATGACATAGTCGATGAGATGCCAGTGTTTTAAACGAGGGTGCATCCATGACTTCCGATTGCGCGTCGGAAAGCGAAATATATAATACACACACAAAGAGTACAATTTCGTAACGCTCCTATAATTATAATACATCCCGTAAATGCTTAGGAAATTTTTTCTGGACGCCTTGGACTATACTAATATAAAAAGACACGTTTTTAAACAGCAGATTTATTCCACCAACTATTTCAAAAAAAACAACAACAAAAAATATATCACGCACCAAACATACAAGCGGATTTATAAAAAAAAGAATCTCTTTGAGCGCAGTTGTATTGTATTTTATTTCGTGAAATCAGTGGATTCATATTTTCTACATCTTTCCTTTGAAAGACATTTTTTTTAAAGATTTTTTAAGTGTTTGGGTTTGGGGCTGGGACTGGGACTGAAATTTAATCGAACGTGTTGTCACCCTAGGCGAACCTGTCGCACTGCGCCCCCACGCCCACGACAACTAATTATTTAATTAATAGTGCGACCCCCTAAAAATTTGCAACCCTATGCGGCCGCCTAGTTTGCCTAATGGATAAACCGGGCCTGGGTCTATGTGCCAGGTTTCAGTTCGACAGGTTGACAAGAAGATGGCCGTCCGAAGATTTTGCCACGAACAAAAGCCAAGTTGATAGAAGTGATTCAATGAAGCTCACTGCTCAAGAGAGAATTAAAAATTCTAAAGGCCGATCAAACATAATGAACAGCGAGTGGAATAAGATTTGCAACTTTTTTTTCCAATTTTTTTGAACACTGAATAAGCCATGTTTTCTCCAATGAAAGCTTTGAGCAGATGTTTCTGTTATTTTTTACACTTAACGAAATGCATATGGGATTAATTTTTATAAAATATTTTATTTTAATTTGCGTATTATTTTTATTGAGTAGTTTACTTATTACCTATGACACATGGCTTCTGAAATGTCGAGGCCCCCTAGAATTTTGAAGGCCCTAGTCTCAAAACTACTTTTCCTGTAGGCAAATCATGCACTGCTGATAAATAAAAAAATATAAAAAATTACAACATATAATCATTATCAATTTAATGTAGGCTTTGAAAAAAAGTCAAAGCCTGGCTACGCTACTGATTAGTTTCCAAATATGTAACAATTCTGCTTTGAAAATGATTGGGTTGTTTTTTAGATTCAAAGTGCATCTTGGGGGAAAATTTCACTTTTATAACCAAAACTTAATCCTAGTAAAGTTCTCAGCTCAATGAGAACAGGTCTCAGCTAAATGAGTACAGGTCTCATCTTTCAGAGTGCAGGTCTCATCTCACAGAGTACAGGTCTCAGTTCAATGTGTACAGGTCTGAGCTCAGTGGGTACAGGTCTCAGTTCAATGAGTACAGGTCTTAGCTCAGAGAGTACATGACTCATCTCACAGATTACAGGTCTCAGCTCAAAGATTACAGGTCTCATCATACAGAGTGCAGGTCTCAGCTAACAGAGAACAGGTGTCAGTTTAATGTGTACAGGTCTCAGAAAAGTGAGTACAGGTCTCAGCTCAATGAGTACAGTCTCAGTTCAAATAGTTTAGGTCTCAGCTCAGAGAGTACAGGACTCGTCTCACAGAGTACATGTCTCAGCTCAGACAGTACAGGTCTCAGCTCATAGAGAAAAGGTCTCGACTCAGAGAGTACTGGTCTCAGTGCAGAGAGTACATGTCTTAGCTCAAAGAGTACAGGTTTCAGCTCACTGGTACATATCTAGATTCTATACCAAGCATTTCAATAATTATTTTAATTCCGAAGTAAGGGAAACTGGTTAAAAACTGGTTGAAGCTTCTAAGATGGCATTAATAAACTGTAAAAAGTACGACACCTAATACTATCAGACTATTACTATTCACTCACTTAATACTATCATACTATCACTATTCACTTACTTAATACTATCAGACTATTACTATCCACTTACTTAATACTATCAGACTATTACTATCCACTTACTTAATACTATCAGACTATTACTATTCACTTACTTAATACTATCAAACTATTACTATTCACTTACTTAATACTATCAGACTATTACTATCCACTTGTTAACTGATAACTAATGAATAAGTGTTATATGTTAGTTTTCACATCACTACAATTATTTACACACTTATTACAATCGTTAAAAATGGAATTTTTATAACTCTAGCTTGTTTTTAACTCTAGATTCCTCGAAAATAATTGGGCAAAAAAGCACTTGGTTATTCCGGCAGGGCTGTTGTTCGAATGTTTGGATGAAATAGTCCCAATCATAACTAGGATCTTAAATCAGTCTTATAAAAAAAAGTTATTTTTCCATCCCCTTTTAAAGAGGTCGTTGTAACTAAACTGTAAAAGAAAGCAAATCTGGATCCAAATGTGTAGGAAAATTATCGGCCAATCTCAAATCTACAATTTTTTCCAAGGTTTTATAGAAAGTTGTTCTCCGCCAGCTCCTGAGCCACCTCACTCGGTGTGACTTGTTTGAGCCTTTCCAGTCAGCATACAGGGCGCATCACTCTACAGAGACAGCCCTGTTGCGGGTCGTAAATGACCTCCGGTCATCTTGTGGTGTGGGCAAGGTATCCCTTTTGTTGTGACTTGATCTATCGGCAGCGTTCGATACGGTTGACCCCGGCATACTTCCCCAACGTCTGCAAAGAACTTTCTGTTTCACCGATACCGTCCTGAGATGGTTCCACTCGTATCTCACAAAATAGGGTCCAATCAGCCATCGCAAACGGCTTGACCTCGAAGCAATCTATTATGGATTCCATAGCAACCCAGGGCTCGGTCCTAGGTCCGATGCTTTTCACTATGTACGGTCAGCCCCTGGGGTGCAGTGATCAAGCAGTTTGAGATGCTCTATCACCTGTTCACGGATGGTACCCAACTTCAGCAATCCGTGACCCTTTCTCAGTTCCCTCAGCTTCTTAGTAAAAGTCAGTTAAGCACTAAATGAACATTTACAAGCTCAAATTGAACGATAAAAAGACCGAGCTGATCCCCATTGCTACCGCTCAAAAACT
Organism: Lymnaea stagnalis; assembly: GCA_964033795.1. Taxonomy (NCBI): domain Eukaryota; kingdom Metazoa; phylum Mollusca; class Gastropoda; family Lymnaeidae; genus Lymnaea; species Lymnaea stagnalis. The sequence goes on along the minus strand of CAXITT010000838.1, from coordinate 124,408 downwards.
AAAATCTGTAAATAACAAACCACCCCTTTCTCTCTCGGGTATACAGTTTGACTTTGCTCAAACAGTGCGAAACCTGGGTTTCTACTTAGACAGAACATTATCTATTGAAAATCAAATTAACATGATTTGCAAGGCGATTTTTCTAGAGCTGCGCAGAATTAGTCATATCAGACCTTTCTCAACGTTTGTTTCAACAAAGAGGCTGATGTCTGCATTCGTGCTATCACGCATGGACAACTGAAATGCTCTAATGGTGGGTCTGCCACAACACTCCTGTATCAAATTCAAAAAGTACAGAATAATGCGGCTCGCATTGTTTTTCGCATACGCAAATTTGACCATGCTAAAACACTTCTGAGAGAGTTGCATTGGCTGTCGGTCCTCGGTCGCATAGAGTACAAAATTGCAACTCGGTGCTACCGCTGCTTACATGACCTAGCGCCGTCCTATCTCAAAGCGCTTATGACGCCTTATGTACCAACTAGACATATACGCTCTTCTGATAGTGGCAGACTCTCGATACCACGTGTTCGCCTTGAGACTTAGGGAAGGCGCACGTTCGCATTTGCTGACCCAACAATTTGCAACACACTTCCTGTCGCTCTCAGAAACAGCCAGACACTAGAGTCTTTCAAAACCGATTTGAAAACATATGTATTTCGCAAATACCTGTTAGGGTGACGTTGTCTACCATCTTTTCCAGCTAGCTATTATCTTCTAGATGTATAGCGGCCTGTGTTGTTTATGGTTGCAAGGGATGAAATACTTAGAATTGGTATTCTCGTATGTAGTTTTTGTAATGATGCGTTTTGTATTTCAATGTGGTAAAATATAGCTTTTTTTAATTTCTCTTTTAATATGGATGACTTTGTACCGCGCTTCGAGCCTTTGTGGATAAAGGGGTAATGAGGGGAGAGACTGCAATCAGGTTAGTACAAAATAAAATGAGTAAAACAGAGTAGGGTTGAACCTGAAAAAATAATTAAATGCAAAAGAACATCTGTTTTGTTGCGTTTATTTTTTCAGGTTTAACCCTACTCTGTTTTATTCATTTAACTTTGGGGATAAAGCATGATTTTCAAATAAGCTTCCTTATTATTATTATTATATTTGCACCAAAGATTGGCACCAACTTGACTAGCTTATTTGCTGTCAGTGGCTGACTCATGCTCTTCAGAACGTCAAATTATGGTTACTTTCCAATCACAGTTGTTAGGTCTTTTAAAAAAATATATGATACGACAAAACACAAATTAGAGTTTTAAAAAAAAATATTTAATTATGATTTATTTCATCATCTAACAATAAAATTAATTAAAACAGTCTTATCTACAATTATAACTTTTATTGTTTAATTGGACTTCCGAATAGTTAGATTTTAAATTATGTCAACGGCAAGGTGTCGTCTTCTAAACAAACCGTAAGATGGCGTCTTCTAAACAAACCATAACTGTACATGAAACTTTCGTAAGCGTCTCGGCACCTCTATGAAAGGTGAAGGGAAAATGTAGAAATCGAATGGTACTCAAATGAATTTGAAATGTCAACTTTACATGTACCTCTTAGAGTAAGGTGCGTTTTAATTTCTCGAGTTGCATTTTATGGTTACAAACCGATATGAATAATTGGTGTCATTCATGTGTTGGGAATAAAGGAACGGTTTTAGAGATGTTCACTTAATTTTGTCACATTACAATATCACTTGTTGTCTCCTAGTAGTTTGACTAACGCGCTAGTTTAAAGTAATATTTTAGTAACACATCACCGTAAGAACACATCGCCAAAAAACGTGTATATTTAAAACACTCTTTTAACCGAAACACAGCTAAATAAAGAATATACTTAAGAGCTGAACAGCTTAGAAAAGGATGAAGACGTTTTCCGTCTAATGACAACAGCACGGGCTCGTATTCAGAGAGTTGAATTATTAAACATTTCTTGTTTTTATTTTAAAGACTTCGAATCTTGAACTTTTGACAAATGAATTTTTTTCCGTCCTGTTCGGACACTGGCGTGACGTAGACTTGAAGTTACAATTTCATCTTGTAATGGATGCCAGGGGAGGAACTGTATTGCAAAACAAACGCATCCGGGACTGATGTTGAAGCTATTCAGATTTGTTTCGTTTTTCACTGCCAAAATGTAGCGTTCGATGGTGTTTAGTTTTTTTTTTGAACCGTTGGGGTCATGTGTTAACGTTGGGCCCTGCGTGGTCTTCTTTCGGATAATGATATCAGAGGTGTGCAAAGTACTGGACGCTGATCACGTTGTTTGGTAGGGTTTAAACCTCAGTGCCGGTGACTTCCGCTAGATAAAAATACGTAGTAAAGATAATTGACATACGTATTAAACAAAATTTACATAAAATGTGTACTGAGTTAAAATTGTAAAACCAATCAGAACATTTTTTTTTGTAAAGTCTGTTTCTCTTTTAAGGTATACTATAAAATGGAATATTTACAAAGTAAGTCAAAGAGATTCCCCTTCATCTTATTATTAAAAAATGTTAATGATAATCTGAACAACTCTTCGTAACGTTCCCGTTATATTACAGAACATAAACTTACGTGGATCCTCTCCGCCTAAATGAAGAAAATAGAGAAATGCTCATTGTTAATTGATGCGTTTGAAATTAAATAAACAGCCCCCAAAGCTACTGTGGCACGTAACTTGTATGTTAGATTTGGCGTCGATGTTCTATTCTATATAATTTGGCCTGATTCATGTACGACCTAAAAATAAATTGTAAGAAAAAAAGTGGTTCAGAACATGCAGCGATGCACAGATGTTAATTAGTAGAACATGATGCCATTCTCGTGAATAACTTAGTACAATGTCCAGAATAGGGTGCGATTAACTAACATGCATTAATTAGTACGATGCCCAGATAAGAGTGCAATTCAAAGACATTAATTAAGTTGATGTTCGGAACAGAGTGGCATTCATATACATTAATTAGCATGATGTCCAGAACAGGGTGCCATTTACATACATTAATTAGCATGATGTCCAGAAGAGGGTGCTCTTTACATACATTAATCAGCAGGATGTCCAGAACAGAGTGCCATTCATATACACTAATTAGCACTTCGATGACAATAATGCTCTCAGAATACAAATGTTGAGGAAAGCCGCACGACATTAACAAGCTGTTCAATGGGTTTTTGGTTTTCATTTTAAAACAATGTTTTCCTTGACGACAATAATTGTGTTCGCAACCTCCCATCTATGAATATGAACTTGTAAACTGAATCACAATAAAAATCTTGCATTTTATCAAAATAATATATCGTAAGTATTGATTTAAAATTCAGCTTTGTGTAATAAAAAATTCTGTATTACAATAAATTACATTAAAATAAAATCTTTTGATAATATCATCAATTTTTTTTTAAAGCATGTGTCCATTTCCATTACAGAATTATCAAAAAAAAAATAATAATAAAAATAGAAGTCGTTTAACATGAGACACATCTTAGATAACTTACTGCCAATCGATTCCCCATCATGGGTCTTTGATTCCATCTCACCGGTCTTTGATTCCATCTCACCCTTCTTTTTGTCCACTTTAGGTGTTTTCACTGCAATGTCAATCATTGGAACATGAATTACATCGCGTTTAGTTCTGAGCATAATGACTTTTTTTACTTGTTAAAGATTATAATTTACGCTAAAGCAATTATAAATATGTTTAACCTTCCAATAATGGATCTTAGGTGCAAACTTACTACCATCTCTCCCAACCTTCTATTTCGAATAACGAATTTAAACCTTTGTACAAGGACATGACTTGACTTTTAACCTTCGAACTGGGACTCGACATAAGACTTAAGAGATATACATGAAATAACATCCCACTAATTGTGAAATCAAACTGCTATTTCTAAACATGGACCAACTGATACCAGCGCCTAATCAGACCTTCAAAACTGCACTCAAAACACATATTTTTAAATTATACTACCCTGAGTGATTCCCTACCTCTGACCGATAAATGATCTTGCTGGCTGCCGTCTATGGTTTGCCTTGTAAAACGTATGTGTTGTGGTGGGTGAATATACATATTTTTTTTCGCTGTTCTTTATTTCATCAATGTATTTTATTTTAATGTCATGATTATGTCCCTTTTGATAAAATGTTTATGTACAGCGCGGTGAGCCCAGCCCTAGGCTGGGGTACCGCGCTATATAACAACCCTTATTGTTATTATTATTATTATTATCCCAAATAAACAATTAATCTTGACACGTATTTCCTTACGTGCTGATCCACTTGATTGACTTTCATCTGAACCCACTGCGAAGAAGAAATGAAATAGCTTAAATTTTTCTGTAGAAATTTTGTGCGTTTCTTTTTAAATTCCATGATACTTAATGCTATAGTTGCAGTCAGACAATATGAATTTGCTAAATACAAATTCTCAAATTATCTACATCAGGCCTGCACAACTCAAAATGTAAGGCACAACGTGTGCGAACCGAGAGAAAATAGGACAAGGGTTTGGGGATGGGCAGAGAGAGCTATAAAGAAAATAGTAATAATAAAGAATATTTCGTTTTTTTTTCGCGGGTCGCAAAGTGGGTGCTAGCGGGCCGTATGTTGTGCAGGACTGATCTACATTATTTTGTTAATGATCGCCCTGTTCAATGCTATATTCAAGTCTGACCAGACAATCTAATTTTGCTAAATACAAACTCTCAAGTCATCCAGATTACGTTAATGACCGTCCTTTTCAAAGTCTGACCACAAAAAATTCAAAGTCTAGTATAGTTATGACCTACATTAGTTTGCTAGCAACTAGTTTTGGAGGTTTCTTATTTCTATGAAATCCTCAAAATTTCTCATCTAATTTCTACTTCCTCGGATAAACCAAACCAAAAATGACATATCGCTTTGCATCCCAGTGCACCTGTGTGTTCGAAGCATCCTCATCAAAGTGCCCCTGTGAATTCGAAGCTATGCATCAATGTGCCCCTGTGAATTCGAAGCTATGCGTCAATGTGCCCACATAAGTTCGAAGCCATTGCCTTAAAGTTAAAGACCCCCTGTGAATTTTAATGCCAAAATAGAAGACAAATAAGGCCAGTGCCGTAGCTAGGGATTTGGGGCCCCTGGGGCTTGGCCTCTTTAAAGTCGCCTGCATTTTGACATTCGACATTATTTAATGTAAAAAAAAACATTTCGTACACTCCTTTGGGGGCCCCCCTCAAGTAGGGCGTATAAGGCGTGCCATTTTGAATTCATATAAAGCTATTACTCACATCTAGCGAAAAACAAAATCTAGAAATAAGATTATATGCAGAATACAATTAGATAAAATTGGTTGAGCCAAGATATAAAAAATAGATCTTAATAATATGAGAAAACCTAACGTCTCGGTGGAAATGCATACATGCAAAGGGACATGGAACATAGTCGAATGCCCGGGCTACATACAAAGGTATGAATCATGAATCATCAAAGGAAAGATATCACATATGTCCTAAATGTAGTTTCTACCGATGCGGCATCAGCTTATATTGATGTAACCTATTATAGCCTGTGTCTTCACATAATTTTATTTCACTGTAGAGCTAAACCATTCTCCACTATTCTCCCTTTCCCAATTTTGTTTTAGTTTGTTATTGTTTTTGATGTTGACGTCCCTGATTAAATATGTAGCTCTGTATCAGCTGCCCACCACTCTCTTCATTGGGAATAGGATGTTTCCGGTCGAATGCATTCTAATTTGTTCTTAAGAATGTTATAGGGTGATACAACTTCTAGAATTTCTTTTCGAGACGGCTCAAGCTCCCTCCCTATAAATAAGGTCGAGAGATTTTTTTTTCTAATTTTCATAGACATTTATGAGACGTAATTTCTAAACTTATAGGAGACAAAAGACATTAAGGGATTGGAACAAGCTTCCAAAAGCAACAGTTGAGGCGACTACACTCCACACATTTGTGTCTATTGCCTCCTGTCTTCCAACCCCCAGTTCATAACGCCACTGCTGAGTAGCACTTGCAACCAGTGAATTATCCCCTTAAAAACCATGCACAGTAGCCTCCCGAACCCTTCTCAAACATGTGAGCCAGAATGATCAATTCATTGATTGCGGGCCCTCAAAATATAAAAAAAGAAGAAGAAGAGATTACGAGATTGTATTCTTTAATTTTGTGTATTTTAATGTTTGCATCTTTCGAGGATTATACATTCTCACTTGCCACTCTGACAGTGAACATAGTTTTTTTTCCAGTATATTTGCTTTGTATTTTTATATCAGTTTAATTAAATTAAATTGAATAGTGTCTTTATTACTCGCTTTGATAACGGGTTTCTTTGTGAGCAGGTACTGGTTTTCTGTCCTTTGTTGCGTATTGTTCAAACAGTCAAATCTTAAAACAGATTAGATTTGCAAAACCAGTATAACGGTAGGTAACGTGGGTATATTATTTTTATTGTATCAATATATTTTGGTGCATCAATATATTTTTCTGTATATTACATCAATATATTTTGGTGCATCTGTATTTTTTCTGCATCCATTAAATTTCTTTATCCATATATTTGTTGTACACCTCATATTTTAGGGGATCCCCGTACTTTTTGTGTCCACGAATTTATGTTCCGTATTCTCACATTTTCTTGTATCCACATAGTTTAAGACAACACTAACTCACCTGATTCTTGGCCACTCGCTAACGTCTTATGGCTCCCGGTTGAAATGGCTGTGAATAGGCGTATACAAAGTGTGATAGGTTCAAATGATGATTTTGATTTATGATAATTTAGTTATTAATATACATTTTACAAACGGAGCGGAAGGGACGCTCGTGAATTTAATAGATACTTTTCAAAAATAACAATTTTTTTCCCAAAGCACCAGGGCTCAACTCATATTTCTCATAATAATTCCTGAGATTTCGCCCGATTTTTATCATTATTCCTTAGACTCTAAAAGCGTCGTAAAGTGCCAAGTTCTTGGGAAATTTTCCGAGGTCTGGACAAAAATTGTTGGGCGTATCGGTGTGGGAATAAGACTTTAATATAAGATAAAAGCTAGGGCTTAACCAGGTGCAGTTTTTTACGTCAGGTCCGAGTATTTTAAGGAAATACCAGGTGGATCCAAGTGTTACACAAAAATAGTTCACTTCTCTTTTCTATAAGACAGGCCAGACCTTAAACAATAGGCCTACAAACAGTCCTAAACCGTACCTACGGTTTTAAAGCAATCGGCCTACCGAAAGTTCTAAACCCCAGCCGGGGGCCGTTAAAAAATAGGCCTACAGACATTCCTACCCCCTATCTTCCGGTCTTTAAACAATAGTTCCACAGACAGTCTTACACCCTAACTGCCGGCCTTTAAACAATAGTCCCGCAGACAGTCTTACACCCTAACTGCCGGCCTTTAAACGGTATTCCCACAGACAGTGGTTTATGGATTAATACAATAATCGCCCTACCCCTCTCCCACCGCCCCCCAAATTTTAAAAAAAAATGTATACTCGAGTTTACACGCCACACATGACAATCGTGTTTTCATTCTGTTTTATTAATGTAAAATAAATGGATTTAAGGAGGGGCCGGGTTAAAAGAGAAAGCAGGACATACCAGAAGCAAATAGGCCCATATATTTATATATATATAATATATATATGTTATTGTAAAGAATGTAAAAAAAGTCTATGGGACACGTTACAATCTTTGGAGGTTGAACAAGTTATTAATGATTCACTACGATTTTTCTACAGTAAATCTTCAAATAGGCTATTTTCGCATTATTTTATTATTATGAGATTTATTGACTTTTAAAATTATTTTTGTTTTTTTACATATTGGGATTGTCTGTGACAAAGTGCCAGAGACTGTAATTTTAATCTTTTGTTATCCTTGAACCCGTCAAAGAATGATTTTTTTCCCCCATTCATTTAATATCAAAACTTGGCGTACGCAATTATATTTCGTATGTACTTTATTGTTTATATTATGACGTTTGTGTGAAGTGAAAGTGGCCCTCGCACCACCCAACCCCAGCCTCCCCCCCCCAAAAAAAAAATCCTGTTCACTTCTCACCACATCCTTTACTCACTGTGATGACTCCCGTCCTCAGAACCTAACAGACAGGAACATTAAAATATACATCATGAAGGTTGATAATACGGGATAAATAACTGTATGCACATTGGAATTGTGAAGAATGGCATTGAAAGTGATTGACAAGATAATTTTAATGGAAAAAAAAAATTAGATTGAGTAAGGCTAAATGATTTAATGTTGGGCGTGGGGTCTAAATTAAAAATGCCAAAATCTTAATTCCTGATAACGATGCTTTAAGGCGTTTGCAAATCATCAAAGCTAAAATACGTTTTATGACCTGGTCACTACTGTTTTATTGTCATAAGCCATTGTCACGAGAAAGAAAAATATGGACAGAAGGGGATGACCACGTGAGTAAAAATAAATGTTATTGAAACAATAATGAGGTAGGTATGTTATATAAATAAGAATGATGTAGATATGTTATTTAAACAATTATGATGTAGTAATATATATATATATATATATATATATATATATATATATATATATATTTTTTTTTTTTTTCTATATNTTTGGCTCCTATGCATGTAGATGGGATTTGCAATGTTTCTGTTACTGGTGGTGATGAGGAAATTATGCACTAGGGGTTTGAAGGCTTGAGGCAATAGACACAAATGTGTCTAGTGTTGTCGCCTCAACTGTTATATATATATATAAGAAAGAGATATGCTGACTGTAACGCCAAAGAACCTATAAGATTTTAATGCGTTCTGATTCGTAAACACGATCATACTTATTGTCTATTATTTTACGGAAATCGAATAAATTTAAATGCGCAAAAAAATGTTATCTATCCGCTTTTATTTTAGTAAAAGTTTATGTATTATTATTATAAATTATAAAAAGATTAGTAGTATTAAATATTGAACTATTTTAAGCATTTCATATGTGTTTGAAAGTTATGGAAAAAAAAATATGATAAAAAAATTACAACGTTATCATAATTATCGGGAAGAGCCAAACATCAGTTATTTTGAATGCTTTGTTAATATTGCGAAATAAAATTAAAATTAACGTGTTCTAAATTATCACGCAAATGACGACATACGGCGAATTGCCAATTTAGCGCGTGACAAAACTGATAATTTACTTTCCACTTCTTAAAAGTAAAATTAATACTTAAAAATGATTGATTAAAAAAACCCACAAAAATGGTAGCTTTGTATTTTTAACATTTAATAAAGTTTTACTTTTTTAATTCCTAAAAATATACTAATGCACTTATAACTCATCAAAATAAGAACAAACCATACGAAGTGCAAAAAAAATGTGTGAGGGCTTTGGATGAGACCACAATCTGATGGAGGATTTGATTAATTTTATTAAAATCTGTGGGATGGTTGCGAATATTATGGATACTTTCATTTTGCCCCTGTCAGCACAAGACACGTCTCAGAATAAAGGAATGGATTTGATCAATAATTAGCCTTCTTAGCTGCATGCATAGCGGGGTTAGAAAATAGGATGTGTATGTTTTTTAAGTTGATGAAAATACACGTAAATCTCATGGTATTAAGAAACTCAAAAGCTTAAACAAAACGGGGGTATTTTTTTTACAGATGAATATCAAGACCCAATCATTTTGCAAACTTGAAATTTTAATTTTAAATAATGCAAATGGGTTAATATAATTGTGTAAAATTAAAAGCAAAATATCTATATAGAGTTGTTTACTTGACGAAAACAAAAAAGTGGTTGTGTATTTTTTTGTATTTACAACTTTAAAAAAAAAAAAAAAAGACAATCAAGTCTGCTTTAGTCGTAAAAACAGTTGCGAGATTCTTTTTTAGATCAAATAATTCTTGTTTAGATCAAATAATTCTTGTTTAGATCAAATAATTCTTGTTTAGATCAAATAATTCTTGTTTAGATCAAATAATTCTTTATTTTACCATTTACCGGATAATTTATATGATTTTTTTTTTTAAAAAGTAAAAAATTTGGTTTAAATTTTTAATGACTATATCAAATTTTGTTAATATAAAATATATTTACATCACATAAAGAGTTGTTTTTTTATTTTTTTATGTTTTCACAACTTTGATAGAAAAAAAATTGTAGTTCATGGGCACGAAAAGCGGGCAGGGTAGGCCCAACATTTTTAAATTTAAAAATACAAGAAATCTAAAGTACTTCACTAGCGTAGAAATCATCCCTGAATTAACTTCTTTAGTGACAATAATAATATAATAAGTGATAATTTAGATTGGGTAATTTAAGGTCATTTTTAGAAGGAAAAATGTAGCTTAGGGGCGTGAAATGGGGTAAGGTGGGTGTATAATATATAGCTGATAAATGCCTCTCGAAACTTAATGATGTTAGAAACGTAAATATGATTACATAGATAATGACTATGAGTTTTTTTTTACAATAGCATGTAGAAATTATCGCAAAGGACCTACCACTATTATCTATATAAAATCGGGTCATATATTCTTGTGTTACATAAACAATCATGATGTAGGTATGTTATATAAATAAGAATGATGTAGGGTATGTCATTTAAACAAGACAGATGTTGAGCTTACCGTAATAGTAATTGCACAGCTGCTCACAAGCTAATGAAATAAAGAGAAGGAAGCAGTGGTTTAATTGAATGCATCCAATCGTATTGTGAAAGCAGTTAGTGCCGTTCAGGGTGCCAAAAACTGGGACAGATACCCGGGGCACCACGTGTTTAGGGGGACATCAGTGATTTTGTTTTTAAAAAAAAAGGGAAAAATCATTCCATGTTGGCGCCATGGAAGAAAAATAATTTTTAGTGCAAAATGTTTGTATGTTGGAGCACAGAAAGTGGCGTCAAAAGTTGCTGCTGGCAAAGACAGACACTTTTTTTTTTAGGTGCACCGAGTTCTTCTCTCTTTGCCACGGCGCCCGTTTCTAGTGACAGCGACGTGCGTTTGGAGGCATTGACAACAGTAGGTTCGTCAGCGTCTATACTTAGGGAAGCGTTAGACACAGCTGAGAATAAAGCACAACGTTATTCCCAGCTGACTGTGTGTGGAGCTCCAGGTGATAACTAAGACCATCGGTGAACGCTCCTTCTGCTTCCATGGGCCCACGTTCTGGAACCAGCTCCCCTTCCATATACGTCATAGTGAAACCTCGTCCATTTTTAAAAAGTCCCTTAAAACTCATCTGTTTAGGTCCGCCTATGACCTGTGATGCATCCTCCTTGCCCTACCTCATTTTCTGTTTCGGGTTGATCCTGAAGTGTCAAAGTGTCCTCGTTTTATAGCCATTTTCATTGTTTCTATAAAATAGTAGTTACTATCCTAGTGTCTCATTTGTATTTACTTAGTTTACATGTTTTAATAATTGTAAAGCGCTTAGAGCTTTATGATAAGCGCTATATAAAAATGCCTAAATAAATAAATAAATAAATATCCAGGGAATACAGAATTTACTACCGCTAGCAACTAACGATATAAATAGGAAAGTGGCGGATTAATGGGCGGTACTGATTCTATAATTGGTTTTAATTGTAACACACTGTTTGATAATAGCCCTATTATTCTCACACAGTCAGTCTGGGAATGGTGCTCAACGCTCCGTGGAACTAGTTTCTGCAATTTCAATAATGAATAGAGTCACTAAATGTTGTAGTTGCTTATCGTGCAAATGGCGTTGGCGGCACAAAAATAATATAACTACGGTATTAGATGTGGGGCCAATTTTTAGAAATAGAAGAAGAATCGTGACGAAGGCGAAAGAGACTGTTTAAATATGAGTGCACTGAAGACTGTTTAAATATGAGTGCACTGAAGACTGTTTAAATATGAGTGCACTGAAGACTGTTTAAATATGAGTGCACTGAAGACTGTTTAAATATGAGTGCACTGAAGACTGTTTAAATATGAGTGCACTGAAGAGATTTCAAATGCCGATGACATTAAATTATTTTTTTTAAATCACGTGTTCAATGTTATACTGGTTGGAGCTATAAACTCGTTATCGGGGATATTTTAACAGTTGCCATTTTTCAATATCACAGGGCGACTTTTGAATGATCTACATTCGCTGCCCGACAAAGATAATCTGAAAGTGGCATGTCAAGATTCAAAGTAGCATGTCAGGTTTTGGAGAGTAGGTTAAGGTATTAAAACAAAAACAGCGATATCAATGAATGTGATCTCTTGACTGAACAAAATGAAGCCAAAGAATTGTTTTCTCGTGATGTAAAACTTTCACAAAGAGAAGCCGCTAAATTCATAAACGCTAATAATAAGTTACGGGCTGTCACGCCAAATCTGTGGGTAGCAGTAAGAATAATGCTTACAGTACCCATTACTGTAGCCGCTAGCGAGAATAGCGGGGTAAAACTAAACCATACTGACGATCATCCACGTCTACAGCAGGACAAAGTATTTGATAATTTTGTCTACGGAAAATGATATTTCAAAGAATATAAATATAGAAAGTGCAATAAAAAGATGGACTGATTTCAAGGCTAGAAAATAAACATGTCATCGGTAAACTAATTTTTCATCTTGTCCCAATATAAGTCAAGAAAAACAATTGTTTTATTCATTGTTTGGTTTTAAAAAAAATAGAACCTTGGTAATTAGCCCCTTGCCAAACCCTTATTTTTTTCCCATGCAAAATTTTTAATGATTGTACTTAAAAGGGGCACCACAGTTAAGCTGGCCCGGGGCCCAAGCAATCGTAAGGCCTGCCCTGCAAACAGCGGCGTAGGAACAGGGGTGTGTGTGGGGGAGGGCCGCCTCTGCCTCCAAATATTTTCTTTTTATGGAGGGGTGGAATTTTAGGAAAACTGGTGAGGGGTTTTTTTTATTGGAAGGGGGCGGCAAAAATCAGGCCAACCCCGGGCGGTCATTTCTCCTTGCTGCACCACTGGGGCAAGCAATCTCTTAATGCGAATAACAATGAAGTGAATAAAAAAATGTGCTTTAATCTTTTTAAAACCCGGTGGTTTATATTATATTGTAACATTTCAGTATAAAATCCGTGCCGGATAAGTTATTTGATTAAGAAATATAGTCGGTCTTATAACTCACCAAGAAAAGGGTATTTTGTTTCAACAAACGTGATTAATCTTTGACTATCTGTATGCATAAAACAATACCACGTTGCCACGAAGTGAATCAAGGCGGACTCTCTAAATGCTGATGTGCAAAAGAACTCATGGACTTATGAAACAAGGCACTCACCTAAGAACAAGACCAGACCTCCGGCAATGACCATCATTGCAACTGGGGCAGACACGCAGTATACCTTTGACCAGTGAGCTGATGGTTGAAGTAAAACATAGTGTATTATTTGACTCTTTCGCTATTTTAAGCTATCACTGACAATATATTAGGTCGAATAGCTGGCTAATGTATCAGGCAAAATATCAGAGCAATATATCCAGGTCAACATATCCAGAGCCAGATATGATGTTCACTTGGATATCAGGTCAACATATCCAGTGTGAGGTTCACTTGGATTTCAGGTCAATATATCCACGTATGATGCTCTCTTGAATTCTCCATATGTGTGCAGAGAGTTGATTTGCTGTCTTGTGACCCGACCTATCATCCACGAAGAAAAATCCTAGGTCCTGTGATTTCGTGATTCGAAGTCTTGACCATCGTCACATTGCCACACACGGATGGCAATCATAATAATAATAATAATAATAATAATAATAATAATAATAAATAAGGTAAACTACCAAGGCAACATGTCAAGTAAAACAGATATTATTTATAAATCTGGTAAAATTGCGAGACAAATTGGCACTGGCAAGGCAAAGTCTTCTTTTCGTTCTCAGTAAAGCTTCTGCAGATTGCTCGTCGTCTTTTAAGAATCTAACGATAGTGTGAAATATTTTGTTTAAGCAAATGATAGATAACGATATCTAGAAAGTACGACGGCAAAAATTATCTCACTAATTGTCGCGGGAAAGCCAATTATAGTAATTATCAGACAAGAACCAATTAAGAACCAATTAAATATTTTTAAGCTATAGATTATAGAAGTGCAACATAAGACCATTTTAATAATCATGATAATATCTACAGGAGCGTAGCGCCCCTATGGTCTCCATAGGTCATAACTCTACTTAATGCAAATCTACATTGCTCGGAAGCCATGAATAGTGTTAGATTTAATTAAAACATGCACACTATTTAAACCAGTGGTTCTCAACCTTCCTAATTCCGCGACCCTTTAACACAGTTCATCATAAATTTATTTTCATCGCTACTTCAAAACTATTTTTTTTGCTGATGGTCTTAGGCGACCCTTGTGTAAAGTTCGTTCGACCTCCAAAGGGGTCGCGACTCACAGGTTGAGTACCGCCAATTTAAACAATGTTCGACAGTGCTCACTGGTCTTGACTTACGGGGCTCTTCTGTCGGCGGCGGAATTGTCACTTCAGCTGTAAGGTGGTGAGCAGTGAGGGATTGGAAACAGCGAGACAAAATTATACTTTAGGAATTTTTTTTAAAAACTCTTTAGCCTATTTCTTGTTTAAATTACTGTTTAAATGCACCCTCTTGTTCTCTTTCATTCTGTAACTCTTTATGTCACTCTCTCTCTCTCTCTCTCTCTCTCTCTCTCTCTCTCTGTAACTCTCTAAAAAAACTATTTTTCTCTCTATATCACTCTTTTTCTCTCTCACTCTCTCGGTCTTTCTCTGTCGCTGCCATTCCTTTTTCGCGCGCTCTATCGGTCTCTCAATCACTCTCTTCATCGCTCTTTCTGTCAACATCCCTGTCAATCTGTCATTTTCTCCTATTTCTTATCATAATCCTGTGTTGATAATCTGGCTGTGATCATAGGGAGTCACTATATTCTTTGATCAATGACTTACGTGGTTCACGAGTGGTCAAGAGCGGGACGGCTGGTCTCTTGGGTCTGGTGGTCAGTAATCTTTTATGTGCTGTCGTCGGAGATAGTCTTGATTGCAACGTCGTTGTGACTGAGTTAGACAGCGAGAGAGAATGGTAGACGATGTACAACGTTGCCAAGACAGTTATCGATGGGGGGTAAGATTGACATCTATACAATGACTTCAGTGTTTGATAGCGGTCACGTTGTCATGTCATTATTACCCTAGCATTTTAACATTTAATATTTAACATTTTCATTGAATGTAAGCAGCCCTAAGCTACTCCCCTACTCCCCCTACACCCCCCCTACTCCCCCTTCTCCACCTACGGATGGTGGGACGCGCCAGGACCCCGTATAAGGATCAAGCTTTAAAAATTATCTTAAAACTGTTACGAGTACAAAATCATCTAATAATCTAATTTAAAACAGCGGTTCTCAACCTGGAGTGTCGTGACCCGTGGGGGGGGGGGATGTCGAACGACCCTTACAAAAGGGTCGCGTAAGACCATCGGATAACACATTGGACATGTATAAGATACCAACGAAAGTATCTTTATGGTTGGTGATCACCACAACGTGAGGAACTGTATTAAAGGTTCGTGGCTTTAGGAAGGTTGAGAACCACTGATGTAAAAGAATATTCCGTAGAAGAAAAAAAAATTAAATCAGACACATTCTTATGACGGCTTTAACCAATTTATATGACCTATAGTTTTAAATGGCAGTATGTGTCGGATTGTGTCAACATCTGAGACGCTACGTTCCTTTGATTAATGATTTGCTCATGGGACTGTCCATCTGTAGCCTGAATGTCTCTTTGTATGTCTTTATATCACGCGGTGAGCATTTAGAAATTGTCGTTAAATTTAAAAAAGATATGGCTCCATCAACAACAAAAACATGAAATCCTAAATGCTTAAAAGACGTGTTTAAATAAACTTCATACAAATTAATAAATTCAAAAGTAAGTCATATATTATTTTGATTCCATATGATAATTTTGAATTTATCAGGGTAACAGAGCTGTCCAGAAAATCTCCACGTCGACCCGCTATATATATATTTATATATATGTGTGTGTGTGTGTCTGTATGGATGGTTTGATGCATGGATGGATAGATAGATAGATAGATAGATAGATAGATAGATAGATAGATAGATAGATAGATAGATAGATAGATAGATAGATAGATAGATAGATAGATAGATAGATAGATAGATAGATAGATAGATA
>CAXITT010000838.1:88879-107141 GCA_964033795.1 Lymnaea stagnalis | reverse complement strand
GATAGATAGATAGATAGATAGATAGATAGATAGATAGATAGATAGATAGATAGATAGATAGATAGATAGATAGATAGATAGATAGATAGATAGATAGATAGATAGATAGATAGATAGATAGATTAGATAGATGGATTGATGGATGGATGAATGGATGGATGGATGGATGAATGGATGGATGGATGGAAAGTCTGGTGTATTCCATCGTATATATTCACATTCGTCCGGATTCCTTGTGATACACTGTCCAGTAAACAAGCATTTCTTTTCCGGACAAAGATCGCATGTCTCGTTGCAAAAGATGCCATAGTTGGGTTCAGAGCAATCTAAAATTTGAAAAATATTAAAGGCTTTCTTTTTTTTAAGTCGTTAGCTTAATGATAGTTGTTTGCGCAAAAATTTTAATCAAGGTCAAGCTAAAGAACACTTTTTATAAAAAAAAGCTTAAATCATTATAAGTTTATCACGAACACAAATAATTCCTTTAATTGTAAGAAAATAAAGGAATTCGACTATGTGTGGTTATGTCATTGATCCTGCCCCACCTACTCTCTTCCTCACATTCTCCCTTCTCCCGTTTAAATTCTCTTGAAGAATGGAGAGTATTTTTACACTTTTAAAAATTAAAAATATATATGTGGCTGGTAAAGAAAAAAAAATAATTAAGTAATAAAAACACTTAACGAAGGCAGACATTGTTTAAAAATTCGAGGAGACTCTAGATTGAAAGACGCCAATAGTTATAAGTTCAATAATTAGACACACTGCCAACAAGGAAATTTAAGGGAAAAACCTCTCTATTATGCCTATCAGTCCAAAACACTCTAGATGTATATCTGTCCAAATCTCCTCTATATGTCTATATGTCCAAGCCATTTATATGTCTACCAGCCCGAATTGCTCTACGGTTTTATTTGTCCCATACCAGGGGTCTCAAACTCGCAGGACGCGGGCCATTTGCGGCCTGCAAGACGGTATTTTTCGGCCCGCTACCTGACAGCGAAGTTTAGTGTTAATGCGACCCAAACGTTGTCCACATTCTCATATGTATTACGTGACCCTCCGCAACGATTTAAGTTGAATCTCACAGAAAAGTCTAATTCTGATTTTTTTTCATGTTTATATAAATACCCATGGGTTTCGACGTTGATTTTAATGTTAAAGCATGTTTGAAAATCGGACTAAAAGTTTTATTTGATAGCATTTTATGAGACAAACATGGCGGCCAAGGTGCGGTTTTGAGAAAACACGCTTCGAACTGCGTAAATCGTAGCAATCTTACACAGTATCAAACAATTCCCAATATAATTGCCTCTAGTGCAGGGGTCGGCAACCTTTTGTGACGGAAGAGCCAAAAGTTACAATTTACAAAATTTCCCAGTTTTTAAAAAAGCCACTAACATTTTTATTTCATTATAATTATTAATATTTGCGCATGGAACGGGAGAGTCGCATCTTTACATCGAAAAAGCCGCATGCGGCTCGCGAGCCATAGGTTGCTGACCCCTCCGCTAGTGTGGTAACAGTGATGAGTCAGAAGTTCCGAGCCTGTCAGCTTTGTCTCGTGAAACATGATTTGAGAGTGTCACCTATTGGAGGGAAAATATAGGGCGCTTAAAGTACCGGCAGTTCCGTGCCTTTCTTTTTAGAGGAAATAGAGTCATTTGAGGATGTTATCTACGTCACCGATGTATGTTGGCTTAGTAGGGGAAACGTCTTGGAAAGACTTTTTTTATTTGAGAGCAGAAATCAAAGCCTTCATGTAGAAGGATTGGCTGTTTATTCCTGTACTAAATGATCCCAAAATGGCTCATGGGCTTGGGTTTTCTTTTTGACATTCCACAAGAGCTGAATGACTCAACAAGAAATTACTAGGCCTGGGACAGCTTGTCAGTTTTGCCTATGACAATGTCAGGGCATTCTGCACAAAACTTGTGCTATGGAAAGTCCAGCTTTCTTAGAGAAACATCTGCCATTTTCCAAAATGCAAAGTACTCATGGACTCGGGCATACCATTCAGTAGTAAGTATACTAATGCCATCGAAAAGCTACAGGAAGATTTTCATCACAAGTGTACAGACTTCAAAATACACAGAGCCACTTTTCAAATTTTTGCTGCCCCTTTCTCCTTCAATGTGGAAGATGCCCCCCCCCCCAAACTCCCTTCTGCGCCTCAAATGCAGCCGACTGGACTTCACTGCAATTCTGAACTGAAGCCTAAGTCCAGGGAGGTGAATAGAAAAACAGATCTTTTCAAATTTTTGCTGCCCCTTTCTCCTTCAATGTGGAAGATGCCCCCCCCCCCAAACTTCTTTTTGCGCTTCAAATGGAGCTGATTGGACTTCACTGCAATTCTGAACTGAAGGCTAAGTTCAGGGAGGTGAATAGAAAAACAGAAAAGCTTGGATAATTTATGAGAGAATTGCCCTCCACCTTCCTTGAGATATGCAGGTTGTTCAAGCGGATGATGTGCCTTTTTTTTGGAAGTATCTATCTGTGTGAAGAGCTCTTTTGCACTATGAACTTTAACAAGACAAAGTTCAAGGCGAAACTTACTGATGAGCATCTTCAAGTTATACTGAGGGACTCAGTTGCTTCCTCACTCAAGCCACATGTTGCTCACCTTTGTAAGAAGAAGCGCTGCCAGGTCTCTAGCACCAATTAGAAGAAGAAAGTGAGTTAAGCCTAGTTCTTGAGAGCCCTAATGTTTTATTGGTTATGAATAAAGTAAATAGTTTAATCAGATTGTAACAGCTGTACTTGAATTTGAAACCACTTTTTTGTGTGGATTACTTAATGCGGCCCAGTTTCACTCAGAGTCTACCCCCTGCGGCCCCCGGCTTATTTGAGCTTGAGACCCCTTTCCTAAACCCTCCAAATGTGTATCTGTCCAACCTCTCTATATGTCTTTATGTACATAAACCATGTTATAGCCTAACTTTCGTGTCCAATACCCCTATGAGTCTTTCAAACTGTTTATCTATCCTGTGGCACTGAAAGCGGGTGGCCATTTCGGCCAACTACCCAAGGGTTTTTTTGGTAAAGGTTTGGGGCGGCCAAATTATCGCCACCCCCCCTCCCCCTGGGAGGCACTAGCCTTATCTACTTCACCTTTCCATTCATTATCTATGACTATCCATGAATCCCAAGTTATCAATATACACTAATTAATCGATTTACTCGTAGGTCTCTTTATCCATGCGTGCATGTATCCATTTGCCCCCAACCCCCCTAGTAATCATTCAATAGAAGTATCCTGGAAAGAAGCCTCATACCTCCATAAGCCTCAATTTCACAAATATCCATCGACCTATTTTTGCCTTGGTTGTCCATGCTGATCTTGAATTTGCTGATGACGAGATCGTGGATGATGTTGAAGACGACGAACCTCTTGGACACGTGGGGCGCGTGGTGGCAGTACGGAAACACGGCGCCTGTCTTGTCGTAGCAGCTCAGCTGGAATTGTGCCACCGGTGACCCTGAGGAGAAGCCAATAGTCATAACTGATCTAGTGACCGAATAGTCATTATTGATTTAATTACCAAATAATCATCCTTGATTTTGTGATTGAATGGTCATCATTGATTTAGTGATCAAATAATCGTTCTTGATTCCTTTACTGAAGAGTCATCATTCACTTAGGGGCCAAATAATCATCATTGATTTAATGAAGGAATAATGATTACTGACTTAGGGACCGAATAATCATCATTGATGTAGTGACCGAATAGTCATAATTGATGGAGGGGCCGAATATACATAATTGATTTATTTGCTCAATAGTCATCATTGACTTAGGGGCCAAATAATCATCATTGATTTAGTGAAGGAAGAATAATCGTTGACTTGTTACCAAATAGTAATCATTGATTTAGTGACCGAATAGTCATAATTGGTTTCGTCGTCGAAGTGTCATAATTGATTTAGTGGTCGAAGAGTCATAATTGATTTAGTGGTCGAATAGTCATAATTGATATAGTGACCATTATAAATGTTACTGATGTATAATACCCTCCACCCATTTTTTAAAATCCTCTTTGAATTATGAAAAAATTGAATGGTAATTTTAGATACAGACACCCGCCGAAAATAGAAAATTTTATTTTTTCGTTTAATTATTTTATTTTTTTAAAAATTCAAAATTAAATTTCAATTGATCTCGATATGCGTTAAACATTTTTTAAAAAATCAAAATATGTTACTGATATTAAAATATTTAATTTAATGTGGACAAAAAATTGTTCCAGTAAAATAAAAAAAATTTACTAGGAATTCACTGGGTGCAAATTTTATTTCACCGCGCCCGGGTATTTTTAGAAATAGGTCTACATACAGTCCTACACCCTACATTTCGGACTTTAAACATAGGTCATGAGATTGTCCTACACACTACCTTCTGGCCTTTAAAAAATAAGCCTACAGACAGTCCTGCACCATACCCGTGGCTTTTTATTGATTAATAGTCCCCTCCCCCTGAATCTACCCTGAATTCACAAGTCACATGCCAGCCTTTTTTTTTTTACTCAGTACTATTAATATAAAACATGTGGAGGATGGGGGGAGGGGGGGGAGTGGTTTCGACAAGGAAGCAAGACACACCAGAAGCGCTATATATATAAATATAATTGAATCTACCCTGAATTCACAAGTCACATGCCAGCCTTTTTTTTTTTACTCAGTACTATTAATATAAAACATGTGGAGGATGGGGGGAGGGGGGGGGAGTGGTTTCGACAAGGAAGCAAGACACACCAGAAGCGCTATATATATATATATAAGAAATAGTATTGCAGGTCATTGCTTGTTATTGTATCATCTTTATGCCACAAATAGACCCATGTACATATATATGTATGTATATATTTATTTGCTGTATAGACCCACCGTAAACATGTATGTTGTAGATGTAGTATGCCGCAGTCAGAATCACCTCCAAGTAGTGCAAAGTGCTGGAGGAACTCGTACTGAAGCAGTCACTTAAAGTCATCCTGACTCCGTCTAAAGTCACTGACGCGTGACCGTACTCGGTGCTGGACGCTTTGTATTTTTGGTTGAGAGCCACATTTCTACCTAAGACAATGTTTTCAAATAGACCCACATTTCTACCTCAGACAAAGTGTTTAAATAAGGCCACATTCCTACCTCAGACAATGTGTTTAAATAAGGCCACATTTCTATCTAAGACAATGTGTTTAAATAGAGCCACATTTCTTACTAAAAACATTGTGTTGAAATAGAGCCACATTTCTAACTGAAAAAATGCGTTTAAATAGAGCTTCATTTTCTAACTTAAACTATGTGTTTAAATAGAGCCATATTTCTAACTAAAACAATGTGCTTAAACAGCCCACATTTCTAACTTCAGCAATGTGTTTACATAGAGCCACATTTTTGCCCTAAATGATTAAAACCTGATGATTATATCGTGTCAATGATTAAGGGTTTCAAATGAAACAAACTGAATGAGTTGCAGCATAACTTCTTCTTCTTCTTCTTATATTTGAGGTGCCCACGATCAATTTGTTGATCATTCTGGCTCCTGGTTTAAATTCAGAGTTTGACTTCTCTTAGATGGGTTGCCGTCCAAGGCTAATGAGTCCCATCTACCCGGGGTGCTTGGGATGATTTGCTTTGGTGGGGATTGAACTCCAGACCACCAGCTGTTTGGTTTGAGACCGTTTAGACCGCTCGGCCACCCAGCCCAACTTTGCTGGGCACACGAAGGCATGGTCAACATCTGTGAATCTTCATGTTCCGAATACGAACGATTGTAGGCACATGCATTAATAATCCTAAACGTAGCATATGGACGACTGGAGTAAACCCCCATTGAATCATAAATCAAGTTGAGCCTTGGGGTCCACCTGTCGATGCAGTGACGTCATTTGGGTAGAGCACGTTGGGTCAATTGTAACCACCCTCCCTTTAATACAGTTCCTCATGTTGTGTTGACCCCCCAAACCCTAAAATTATTTTCGTAGCTACTTTCATAAATATGTGTTTTCCAATGATCTTGCGCGACCCCTGTGTAAGGGTCGTTCGACCCCCAAAGGGACTGCGACCCAAATGTTGAGAAACGTTGATTTAATCAATGCTTCAACCACATGGTCTTCCTAAAAAAAAAGGATATGGCTACTAATGCTGGCTTGCGTTGCAGGTCGATTGACAGGCATTGCAATCGGGTTGCAAAGAAGTCGGGACATATATTGGGGTCATTGGTAAGGCACCAACCATTTGTGGGACATATATTGGGGTCATTAGTAAGGCACCAACCATTTGTGGGACATATATTGGGATCATTGGTAAGGCACCAACCATTTGTGGGATATATATTTCGGTCATTGGTAAGGCACCAACCATTTGTGGGACATATATTGGGGTCATTGGTAAGGCACCAACCATTTGTGGGACATATATTGGGGTCATTGGTAAGGCACCAACCATTTGTGGGACATATATTGGGGTCATTGGTAAGGCACCAACCATTTGTCTTATTTACTGGTTTCCTCATTCGGTGACTTCTCTTGTTAGGAGCTGCTCGCCTTTAACAAATCATCTGGCAGAGGAAGATCTTTTTCTCGAGAATTTATTCAGAGGAAACGACTGGCATTTTTAAATAAGGGTTGGACTAACAACCGTGGGGATTAGACTAAAGCACCGGTCGGTCAATGTGGCCCGCGAGCCCCATGCGACTCTTTAGTGACCTTCGTATGGCTCTCGGCCAGTCGGCCAAAAATCGGTTTCGAGCCCGAAAATCATGGTTCTTGACATGTTCTTGAAAAGAAGTTTGGCTCTCAAAGAACTTCAAGCGTCATGCTGCCGATTTTTGGCTCCTTAGACTAATGAGTTTGCCCAACACTGGCCTAAAGAATGTGTTTATTTGCCTGGCTTTGGTTTACATGGTTAATCGTTGGAGCCTAAGAAAAAAAAAAGGGGGGGGGGATATTCAGTTGATGACTTTTCCCATCTGCTCACTTGTCTCCACACATAAGTGCATTCCCCCCCCCCCCCCCCCCCCCCGGTCTTCAGCCAAAATGCTTCCCATGTATTTAAGCTTTCAAAGTTGGAGCAGGTAACCACTGATAATTTATGTCCAGTTTTTCCCTGGGGGGTGTGAGCTCTGACAGACACCTCTGTTTTATCTCTGCTGAATGGCATCTCATCAAGCTCACGGGTGCGTGGGCAGGTGGGGGGTTGGAGGTGGAAGGCCTGATCCAACTTTTCATCTTACCCCCGTACACCTTTAGGTCACAGAGCACCCCGGTTCCTGTCCACGTCAAGCGAACCTTGTCTACGGGGCTGTTCATGCTGCACACTATCAGAATCAGAACTTTTTGTTCGGATCTGTCCTTTTCTCTAGTATAACAGGTGGATTTGCTCATGTTCAGCTTCAAGCTGTAACTCGATCCCCTTGACTCTGTTGAAAAACAAACGTTCGAACATTAATAATTTTACCTTTTCGCCAAAACAATACTTGTTTAGCCGTTTTAAAATAGCAGGGTTCTTTTAGCAGCATATTTTAGAGACCGACCGAATTTCGGCTTTGGTTTCAGTGTCGGTTGCCATTAGATCACTTTCGGCTAACTTTTCGTTTCGCCCGAAACTGAAAATTGAACTTTAGGTTTATTTTCGGTTTCGGCCGAAAGTGACTGAGGTTTCCAGAAGTCAGACTGCTTGTCCGTCTCTAGGCTGGCAATTCGATATTTATCGTATGTTACATGATTAATCCTCTTCGAAAATTGCTCACTTTATTTCCAAAAGAGAAATTTCATTTAGGCCTAGGAAGAAGGAAAAGTTTGTGTTTTGTGGGTTTTTTTTAAGAAACAAGAGGAATGTTACTATTTATACGAATTAAACATACCCAGGCTAAACTTCCGATAAATACCAAATGTCTTTAGATAGCACTGTAGTTATATTAAGGAGCATAGGACACCACAACGGTCTGTTTTGGATGAATTCCTCCTCCTCCCCCCCCCACCCCCAATAAGCCATTAGTTTTAATGAAAATAGTAAAGACAAAGTATTCATTTTATGTCTTTCTATTCATAGTAACGATAATCTCATTTTTATTTTTTTTAAATGTAAACATTTATACTTCCCCCCCCCCCCCCAAGATCACTTTTCGATGTATACAGAATGTGTGCGTCAACCAATTCAAAATATATAAATATTTCGGTCTCGGCTGAAAGTCTCTTTAAGCTTTTAGTTTCTGCTTCGGTTTCGGCTAAAGGTCATGTTTAACTTCCGGCCTGGTTTCAGTTTCGGTCCGAAATCAGAAAGTCACGTTCGGTCGGTCTCTGGTATATGTCCCCACACTCACTCTTTTACTGGTTTTAATATCCAACCCCACCCCCCACGGGGTAATCATTTAAAAAAAAAAGAAATCAATATTATTTCACTGGTTTTAATATATTTTCTCACTTCATATATAACTAGATATAATTAGTGGACACGGAATCATGCCAAAAGTTCAGTTAAGTTTCATGCCTTTATTTGATGAAAGTAAATGTATCAAGTACTGTAAATTTTTTACTCTTAGTTTTAAATGTACATGTTCTCATTTCAACATGTCATACGGAAAGAAATGTTGAGATATTAAATGAATATCTAATGTTTTATTTTGTGTGTTGTGTTTTCTTAAATCAAATAGGAGAAATTACTTTTTTTTTTAAAGAAAGAAGGCACGTCATATGTACATGCCGCTTGCTTGTTTTAATGAACTGGCGAAAGAACAAGTGGAAAGATTTGTAATGTGATCTGAGGGCAGAGGGGAGTGGTGGCTCCGACTTACAATAATAACAAGCTAGCAAGGAGGTGTACGACAGTAAGTGATATCATAAGGCCATGGAAGTTTCTAGAAGAGTTATTGATGCCTCGGGTCAGGACACGGACAATTCATCGAGTGGATGGTGTCCGGTTCAAAGGAAAAGAGATTGGATCGTCTAAAGCAGTGGTTCTCAGCCAGTGGGTCACGACCACTTTGGGGCTCGAACGACCCTTTCACAGGGGTTGTGTAAGACCATCGGAAAACGCGTATACTCTACAGCTATGAAATAGCAAGAAAAATAATTTTCTGATTTGAGGTCGCCACAGCATGAGGAACTGTATTTAAGGGTCACGGCATTGAGAAGGCTGAGAACCACTGGTCTAAAGGTATGTGTGTGTGTGTGGGAGCGGTAGACACCTGTACAAATTAGGACACGTTTACCGTTGTTGAAGAACGCCTGAACCAAGTACACAAACGTTTACCGTTGTTGAAGAACGCCTGAACCAAGTACACAAACGTTTACCGTTGTTGAAGAACGCCTGAACCAAGTACACAAACGTTTACCGTTGTTGAAGAACGCCTGAACCAAGTACACAAACACGGGGAAAGGAAAGTCCATATCGTAGTGCTTCTTATCTGAGTTTTCAAAGCACGTCTGAAATTTGGTGTCCGTCGCCTCGTCTACTGATAGCTCTGACGCCAGATTCCCTGGGGTGGAACAAAACAATAGTTAACACGCGGCAATAGTAAGGTGTCTCCGTTTTGCAAGAGAGACACTGTGCGATTGGGTGGAAGGGAAAAGGTTGCGGTGGTGAATGTGGAGCTGGTAGCTGGGTGGGTGTGGAGCTGATGGCTTGGCAGGTGTGGAGCTGGTAGCTGGGAAGATGTGGAGTTGGTAGCTCAGCAGGTGTGGTGGAGCTGGTAGATGCTGGGCAAGTTTGAAGCTTAGAGAAGTGTGGAAATAGTAGACGCTTGGCCTATGAAGTATCAAGAAGAACTTCATTAAATAATTCATTTCAAACGTCTTTACAAATATCTACATTTTGGAGTTCAGCCCATTCACTCCCCCGCACCAAACACTACGTTTACATTTGTTCGATTTTGATAGACAACTAGCTGTTCGCCTCCAGGCAACTAGCTGTCCATCTCCACCATAACGTCAATGTTTGCCTACTTTATATGGTTATAATTAAATAATTGGTGGTCAGAGGAAGCGACTCGAGGTAAAATAGGTTTGGTAGCAGCGAGGTGTGAGCTAGTAGGGAGAAAATGGTATGAAGAAAAAGCAGGACTTTTTTGTTCGTGACGAAAACGTTAGAAAAATGAATTGGAACGTGTATCACTGTTAGCAGCACAGCTGGAAACAAAACATTGAAACGTATATTATCAAAGAATTAACGCACATTTTAAAAAAATATAGAGCCGGAATGATGATCGCGGTTACAGGTGAGTGAAAATGAGATGGGATGAAAATCTACAGTTGTCTCCCCCCTCTACATGGAGATATTGATATTTGCTAGGATTTAGATCGAATTCCTGTGAAATTAACTTGGATCATGATTTACTTAATGATTGTGCTTGAAGATTTACATTATTTACACGTTTTTGTGGCAGTAGTTCCAAATTAGTCAAAAATAAAACATTACATGGAAAAAAATGAAAGCTACACATAAAACTGTCATCAGACAATTAGTAACATGCGCAATGGAAACGTGGACCTTAAAAAAACTTCTGTATACCTTTTAAACACAAGTGAAAGAAAGTTTGTCCTTAAAAAAAAATAAGGACTAACAAAGGGTGAATGTGAAGAGAATTCGAACCAACTAGGAATTGTATTGATCATATCAGAATCTAAGACTAATAGCAGCTTTAAAAAAAATGCAGGCTACGCTTGGCTGTACACTTAAATGGAATGTCACATGACAGAAGAGTGAAAAAGGTGCACCACCTTAACCTCAGAGGATAAAGGCTTGAAGGCAGACATAGGACTAGATGGATGGGTGATGTGGAAAATGATCTACCAGCAGCTGGGAAGCATGGAAAAGCAAAGCATTGGTTAGGTCTGAGTGGAAGGATGTGGTGAGGCAGGTCAAAGCCCTACATGGGCTGTAGCGCAATAGGGCTGGATGGTCACATTTTTATGGCAAAGTTGAAATAATTGTACTTTTAAAATGATTTACTTACGATACTGACATAGTTTTCCAAAATAATAGCGATTACAAAACGCATAAGCCCCCAAGCAATGCTCTTGTGCACACAAGTCCTCGGCACAGTTGCACTTGAAAACACCAGGAGGAGCAAGGATTGTGGCTAAAGTACAAGGAAAATGGCAGTATGTTTAGCTGATACATTAGGACAGCAATGGTTGTCAAAGTTATTGTTTAAATGATTTTTTAACTGGTCTTCCTGTGTGCCCCATCAATGGTTACGTGTCTACTGAGTGAGTAGGTCCCCATCAATATTTGCGTGTCTACTGAGTGAGTAGCTGCCCCATCAATAGTTGCGTGTCTACTAAGTGAGTAGGTGCCACATCAATAGTTGCGTGTCTACTAAGTGAGTAGGTGCCACATCAATAGTTGCGTGTCTACTAAGTGAGTAGGTCCCCATCAATATTTGCGTGTCTACTGAGTGAGTAGTTGCCCCATCAATAGTTGCGTGTCTACTAAGTGAGTAGGTCCCCATCAATATTTGCGTGTCTACTGAGTGAGTAGTTGCCCCATCAATAGTTGCGTGTCTACTAAGTGAGTAGGTGCCACATCAATAGTTGCGTGTCTACTGAGTGAGTAGTTGCCCAATCAATAGTTGCGTGTCTACTGAGTGAGTAGTTGCCCCATCAATAGTTGCGTGTCTACTGAGTGAGTAGTTGACCCATCATTGATTGCGTTTCCACTGCGTAAGTGAGCGTCTCATCAGTGAGTGCTTTTCTACTGATTGAGTGGTTGTGTCATGTGCGATTGCATGTTTCGTGTATCAATTTAAGAGAAGTGACCCAGTGTTTGTCTCAGAGGCTCTCGTCCCATCGTTGTTTGTCTCAGAGACTCTCGTCCCATCGTTGTTTGTCTCAGAGACTCTCGTCCCATCGTTGTTTGTCTCAGAGACTCTCGTCCCATCGTTGTTTGCCTCAGAGACTCTCGTCCCATCGTTGTTTGTCTCACAGGCTCATTACACCATGTCCCTTGATTAAGATTCGGCATTATTCTCCCATCGTTTGATGTCATTGAGCCTCAACACAACTTTTCAATGCTGTCAGCGTCTTACCAAAGACCCAGACACTGATAGACGCATTGTAATTTGTACCAAAAACCGAGAGACCGATGGACGCGTTGACATTGTACCAGAAACCCAAACACTGAGAGGTGCAGTGAACATTGTACCAAGCACCCTTTCACGGACAGACGCTGTCAACATTGTACCAAACGCAACCGCGAGCCACGGTTCAGATCTTTAAATTTTAGGCAAGTGTGAACTTAAACTTAGCCTCACTCACGTCTCGCCATGCACACAAAAGGTAGGCGCCTTTCGCAGTCGTCTGTGTTGATCTTGTAGGATTCGTTCAGAACAGCGCAGCTCTCATGGGAGGACACGTCACCGCCCAGGTCCTCAGAGATGTTTGTGTTATCGTATTCCCAAATCAAGGATCCATTAGTGAAACGGCGATGTGCCCCGACCCAGACACCCTCTAAACAAAATTAAAAGATGACTTTTTCCTTTGAATTAAAATAATCCTTTTTTTTTTTTGTGGAGAAAAATAATTGTAAACATCGCTCATCGTCCTCCCCCAAAAAGGTAACCTACAGCTATGCCAAAACTATCGCACCATTAACCTAATAAGCCATCCAAGCAAGGTCATGCTGAAGGTCATATTGAACCGACTAAAACCATTTGGCGACAGAATCATTGCTGAAGAACAGGCGGGCTTCAGACAAGGACGGGGCACTACTGAGCAGATTCTAAACCTCCGAATACTGTGTGAGAAATATGCTCAGCACCAACACAACCTATACCCCGTCTTGGTGGACTTCAAGAAAGCATTCAAAAGGGTTTGGTATGTAGCTTTATGGGCCACCATGAGGCACTACAACATCAACACAAACCTAACCAGAACGATGTGCAACCTCTATGATAAGGCCACCAGTGCAGTCTCCCTCAACAACAACATCGAAGAATGGTTCAAGACCACGGTTGGAGTACGACAAGGTTGCCTGCTCTCCCCCACCCTGTTCAACATTTGCCTAGAGAGAATTATGTCTAATGCTCTGGAAGCGCATGAAGGGACAGTCAGCATTGGTGGCAGAACAATCACCAAACTTCTCTTTGTGGATGACATAGACGGTTTGGCTGGGAACGAAGAAGAGCTAGCCGACCTGGTAAAGCGTCTCTACAAGACCTCGTCGTCCTACGGCATGCTAATCAGTGCCGAAAAGACAAAAATGATGACAAATAACAACACAGGCATCACCACTGAAATTAGGGTTGGGGAGGAAAGACTAGAGACTGTAGGTCGCTTCAAATACCTAGGAGCAATAGTCTCAGAAGAAGGCTCTAAACCCGAGATGATGTCCAGGATTGCGCAGACTACAACAGCACTAAAGAGGCTCAAGAAAATATGGAATGACAAAAATATAGCCCCCAGCACCAAAATCAGGCTGATGCGCTCATTAGTCCTCTCCATTTTCCTGTATGTCTGCGAATCCTGGACAATAACAGCAGATCTTGAAAGGAAAATAAAGGCAATGGAGATGAGATGCTTCAGAGGCCTTTTTAACATCTGCTATAAGGACCATATCTCCAATGATACAGTGAAAGAAAGAGTTCGCCAGGCAATTGAGGAGTACGATGACCTACTGGTGACTTTGAAAATCGCAAACTACAATGGTACGGTGACGTAACAAGGAAAAAATGGCTTGCCAAAGAAATATTGCAGGGCACCACGAGAGGAGGGAGAAGAAGAGGAAGACAAAGAAAAAGATGGGAGGATAACATCAGAGAGTGGACAGGACTAACACTGGGCGATGCTGTGCGTAGTGCAGAAGACAGAGACGAATGGAGGAGGATAGTTCACATGTCATCTGTGGCGCCCCAGTGGTCCAAGGACTAAGGGACATGATGATGATAATGAAGTTAAAACAAAATCTTCAGCATATTACCATAACATGCGATTTTGTATGGGGTCCATCTAAAATTCAACCAAAATCGCATCAAAAGATAATTCGAGCAGGTAATCAAGCTGTGGGGCAGACGTCATGGGCTTTGTTTAGTATTATATATCCCCCCCCTCCTTTCTTTCTTTACCACGGCGTCACTACACAAGAATGAGACAATCCCGCAATAAATACTTGACACACTCACAAGAATGAGACAATCCTTCAAGATATACTTCGAACACACACAACGATTAAGACAATCCCGCAATAAAGATTTGACACACAAGAATGAGACAATCCCACAAGACATACTTGGAACACACACAAGAAGAAGACAATCTTGCCAGAAAAACTTGTCAACGCTCTGTCTCCACTTTTGACAAAGAAAAATCACACGCATTCATCTCATGTTTTAATTGACTTGAGATCATGACCACACTGACCACACTGACCACTTATTGTGATGTTGTAATGAGCTTCGATGCTGGTGTGTACCGTGTTTATTAATATCAAATGCCATCAGTTTTGATAGGAAGATCGTGATCTTATCAAGGATGGAGCATATATTTATAATCAGTCAGCATCAACATTTATAAACACTCATCATCAACATTTATAAACGCTCATCATCAACATTTATAAACACTCATCATCAACATAAATCCTAACTCATAAAAAAAAAAAAAAAACAACACTCAACCAGTTGAAAGACTTCATTTTGGACATGCCCCTAATTCCACTTTAGAATCAGAATATCGTAAATATCATTCCACTTTAGAACCAGAGACCCATTAGCATCTTCTAAAGCTAGTTAGTGCAACCACCCACCCCAGGATGGCCATCGCTTACTTTTTTTACACCACTGAACTTTGTTAATATTGTAATATTTTACCCCTATTACGACTCTAATATATTACACTGTATTTTAATTGAGAGTATTTACTCACAAAGACTTAGTACGCACCAAATGCACTTGCGGCATTTTCCAGAATGTCAATTAGCGTAGTTATTGGGGGGGGGGGATATATTAGCGCTACTTAACTCACCATCAGTATATTTTCTTTCAGGGTATGATTGATATAGAATATTTATTTTTTCATCAAAGTGTGTATAATATAACAGTTCTATGCCCCGATAATACCATCATGATATGTTTACCCTAGTACGTCGCCAGATACCACCACACTAATATTAATAACGCATAACTCTGCCTTAGGACGTCACCAATAATTCCACCTTTCTACGCTACTGGACGCCTCTGCTTTACTACGCTACCAGATACCTGTACTTTTTACTACGCTACCAGATCCCTCTACTTTACTACGCTACCAGATCCCTCTACTTTACTACGCTACCAGATACCTGTACTTTACTACGCTACCAGATACCTGTACTTTTTACTACGCTACCAGATCCCTCTACTTTACTACGCTACCAGACACCTCTACTTTACTACGCAATTAGACACCTTTACTTTACTACGCTACCAGATACCTGTACTTTACTACGCTAAAAGACACCTCTACTTTACTACGCTACCAGATACCTCTACTTTACTACGCTAGCAGAGACCTCTACTTTACTATACGCAATTAGACATCTTTACTTTACTACGCTACCAGATACCTCTACTTTACTACGCTAACAGACACCTCTACTTTACAACGGTATTAGACACCTTTACTTTACTACGCTACCAGATGCCTCTACTTTACTACGCTAACAGACACCTCTACTTTACTACGCTATTATACACCTTTACTTTACTACGCTAGCAGTCAACATTACTTTACTACGCAATTAGATGCCTTTACTTTACTACGCTACCAGATACCTCTACTTTACTACGCTACCATATACCTCCACTTTACTGCGCTACCAAATACCTCTACTTTGCTACGCCATCAGATGCCTCCATCCATTGACGCAACCAGATATCTCCACACAACTACGTCACAAGATACTTGCGCCCTTCTACCCCACCAGACCCACCCCCCGGGCCCAAAGCTTTCCGACAAAATACCTTTGAAAAACCTTGGGATGGCTTCCTGGGCTTGAGTTAGATCTTTCAACACAGCGAGGGTCAGGCCGTGCTCTTTACATTCAGTCTGGACAGCGAGAAAACAAATTATACAACTGTAAAAATGACGTGATGCGGTTAGTGGGTCTGGAGGCTCCGTAGAGAGCCAGAAGAATATGACTGCAACTCTTACGTGAAACTCACACGTATCCAATTAACACAGGCCGTGTGATTAAAACACAGAATGTGCTTAAAACTTACATACAATTTTCATAGAGTATTTTACTGGCACCTTGATGTCGAATAGGATTCAATATTTAATTAAACATTGCTAAATCCTTGATTAACCTATTTCAATTTTTTATCGTATTTTTCAAGCAAAATCTCGCCTTTTTTTTTTTTTTTTTAAAGACGGTTGTGGTGGGGAGGGTGATTTTACTGTTTAAAGTCTCCAAATTTTGGCGTTTACTCCAAATTTTATCGACTTTTTTTATTTTTTATTTTTATTTTTTTTTTTTATTTTTTTTTTTTTTTTTTTTTTTAAAGACGGTTGTGGTGGGGAGGGTGATTTTACTGTTTAAAGTCTCCAAATTTTGGCGTTTACTCCAAATTTTATCGACTACTCCAAACTTAAATGACAATTACAAATTTTAACGACTGCTCCAAATTTTAAGGACTACTCCAAATTTTAACGACTGCTCCAAATTTTAACGACTGCTCCAAATTTTAACGACTGCTCCAAATTTTAACGACTGCTCCAAATTTTAACGACTGCTCCAAATTTTAACGACTACTCCAAACTTAAATGACAACTACAAATTTAAGGACTGCTCCAAATGTTAAAGACTACTCCAAGTTATAACGAGTACTCCAAAGTCAGGGCCTGCTTGACACTTAAATCTACCAAATAGCAAATGTTTGGAATGGAGTCGGATGAAAGGGAAATCATTTGACAATTTTTGAAAAAGATTTCTCGAAAAGCGTAACGTCTGCTGATGTACCTAATCATGCGTGTACCACCGGCTGATGTACCTAACCATCATTTTACCACCTGCTAATCTACTTTACCATGCCTGTACCATCTCCTCATCTACCTAAACACGTCGCTGATCAGGGTAAATCTATTTATAATTCAAACCACGCGGTTAAAAAACAATTTATTATTTACATCAAACAATACAGGACCAAATATTTCTGAACAACAATTTGAATATAAAGCTTTATAATGAATAATTAAGATGTTTACATTTATAAAAAGAAATTCTAAGAAAAAACACTTAATCAAAGATCATCAGACTCAACTGACCCTTTGACACTCACCTGCTAGTTTTACCTACCTTACACTCACCTTATCCTTGGACCAACCTCACACTCACCTCATCCGTGGACCTACGTCGAAATCACCTGATTCTTGGACCTACCCCACCTGATCCCTGGACCTACCTCACACTCACCTTAACCTTGAGCCTATTTCACACTCACCTGATCCCTGGACCTACCTCACACTCACCTGATCATTTAGCCTATTTCTCACTCACCTGATCCCTGGACCTACCTCACACTCACCTGATCCTTGGACTTACCCTTGCTTTCGTCCATGTCACTTGTGAACGAAAGATTACAAAACATGTTTCATTAACGAGTCTTCCATCGGCAGTCTGACACTGCAAGCAGTTCGCTGGTGGCAATAATTTAAAGATTCATTTTACTAATGTCAGGAATATACTGATATAATTAACTGATGACAATAATGTAATGATATGTTATAAAGATGTCAATAATTTAATGATATATTTACTGAAGTAATGAATGTAATGCTTTATTTAATTGATGTCAATCATTAAATCATGTATATTTTACTCTCAAATATTTAATGAATTAAATAATTTACCGACACGCCCAAAACTTTATTGATGTAAATAATGTAAATATAGTTTTATGAATGCCAACAATAAATGGTGTTTATTTAACTATTTATTTACTTGACGCTGAAAGATGTTTATTAAAGTAATAAAAGTTGTGAGTTATTCAAATGAGATCTCATTTATACGGTAATGAAAACACCAGCATAACTTTGGCTCAATCTATTTCTGACCAGGACAATCTAGTATGTAGTGCTATGAATATTGTGTCATACAATTTTAAAGTCTATTTTTATTATCTTTTCCGCTTAATTCTCAATGAGACTATTTCTAGATTACAGTAATCGCCACGCCCTTTAAACCTTGCATAGCTACACAACGATATCTTTGGCATCGAATATCATGCCAGGTTTTTTAGTTTGCATTTTTAATTGTAGGTTGCTTTTTTTTTTTTTTTTTTTTTTTTTAT
>CAXITT010000838.1:26990-85825 GCA_964033795.1 Lymnaea stagnalis | reverse complement strand
GTCACTACTTCCCGCTATGCCACTGCTGTGTCCGTTGTTTTTTTTTTTTTGAAATACATAAAAGATATTACATATGTCGTCACATCAATATTAAGTTTACCGGTACACGTTTCTTGCTTGGAGTTGGAGTCATTCTTTTCCCTATGAAATTAAGGATGCTCTTAGCTGTTCTTCCAATAGTACATCTCGTGCCGTCACATTGAAGAGTTATCCTATTCTAGTAAGAAATGGCCTGGCGCCAGAGCAGAGACATCGAAGCAGCGAGTTGAATACAACCTAGAGATGCTCCCCACACACACACATGTAATGTTCTGTACTATCAACTTTCTAACATGACATTGACAACCAGAAGCGCGAGAGAAATGTTTTGTTACATACTTAAATTCCAACGTAGCCAATGCCTTCCGATTTTGGCCATGGCGTAGGAAGGGAGGGGGGTGGGGGGCACAGGGACGGGAGTGTGATCCGCCCCCGGGTGACACTAGAGGGGCAGCACTGCCAACTGCAGAGTTTTGGGCTTATCTTTTTTTTCACAAAAAAGGGGGGGGGGGGCAAATCTCTCGGCTCACCCCTGCCGGCCCTAGCCCTGGTTACCCCACTGGCCTTGATCCGCCCCCGGGTGACACTAGAGGGGCAGCACTGCCAACTGCAGAGTTTTGGGCTTATCTTTTTTTTCACAAAAAAGGGGGGGGGTGCAAATCTCTCGGCTCACCCCTGACGGCCCTAGCCCTTGTTACGCCACTGGACCTCGGTAGTTGTGATATTTCGCTCAATGTTTATCTTCTCCCAACCCGAGAATGACTGGCTGCTTCATTGGCCATTACGATTCCTAGTAACCCAGCAAGCACAGCAGCTATATTTTTTGGCTGTATGGGTAGAATTGTATCTTAGGGCTTTTTAAGTTGAAATATCTTTCAGTATCTTCAGGTTTTTTTTTTTAAATTCGCAGATAGCTGTATTTCCCCGACATCTTCACATTTTTAGGTTGTAGCATGTAGGAAAATATGTAGAATAAAAATGTTAACCGTTCCCGAGATATTGGGGTCGAGTTCTTTTTACAGGCATAACAATAACAGGCGGCACAGGTATAATCTGCCTTCATGTATTTGGCATAAATTTAGTTGCATTTCTTTTTTTACTTTATAGTATATCGGTTTAAATTTTTACTTACTTCCCCAATTTTTAAATAAGTAGGCTACTGCACAAAGTTTCGTATTTTTAAATTTTAAAAAATATCCTTATTTCTCATTGACAATTTTTATCCGCAACAATTAAAACAAATTTTCCCATTTAAACAAATCTTCCTATTTCAACAAATATTCCCATTTAAATATAGCTTCCTATTCAAACAAATCTTCCAAATCTTCCCATTCAAACAGATCTTCCCATTAAAAAAAAATATTCCCATTTAAATAAATCTTTCCATTTAAACAAATCTTCCCAATCAAATAAATCTTCCTATCATGTACATATCTTGTAATATTAAAAAAAGGGGTTTTCACTGAATAAACTTAAATGATAGGTTTTAGGATGAAATTAATAGGAAATTGGTGAAGAGACATACTAAATAAATTTTCAAAACATATAATGTAAAACTTAAATTCAAAAACAATATGATTTTAATGAACGATTTATCTTCTATTTTATTTTAATAATTAGTA
The DNA here is from genome assembly GCA_964033795.1 of Lymnaea stagnalis. Taxonomy (NCBI): domain Eukaryota; kingdom Metazoa; phylum Mollusca; class Gastropoda; family Lymnaeidae; genus Lymnaea; species Lymnaea stagnalis. The sequence goes on along the minus strand of CAXITT010000838.1, from coordinate 84,164 downwards.
ATTATTTATTATTTAAATTTAGTGAGATGTTTGTGCTCGATGCTGGCTGTTAGGTTCCCATTTATTTAACTTCTGTTTCAGGTCTCAGATCCAGCTGATTTCTTTTTTTAAGCAAATCATTTATTGATCCAAATTCACATTCAGCTAAATATGAAGATGGAAACGGTAACAATAGTTTTCTTGAACGTTTGGTTGAATTTGAATATTTGATTTCTGTTTCCTCACAAAAGCCATGCCATTGCTCCATCTCTATTAAATAAAGTTTGAACTGACTCATCATTCAGAATCTCTGCGAGTTCTTCTTGGTACCGGCTGGCCTACAGCGTGTTTGAAACATCAGACAAATCCACTAACATTACCTGCATCCTTCAAGTTCAAAAATAAATGTTTCCAAAAGAAAATCATTTAAATCAGCCGATAGAAGATAGAATTTTCAGATGATCGTCAGTAACGAGTATAGCGGTATCAGTGATTTCACATTTTCGGTGCCAATGAAACTTTTCAAAATTTTTGTTGTAAATATTTTTCGGAGAAAAATCAAAAAAAGGTAATGAAAGCCAAATATCTTCGCGTTTGCATCAAGAGTTTTATTTGTTCCTTGAAATTTGTTATTTCAAATTGCAATTTAGTTTTTCAAAGATATAGGCTAAATAACTCACAAATGCTTTGCCCTAGACTGAAAACAGATACTTCATATCAGGTTTGTCACTTTAAAACATCGCAAGAATATCAAAGGGTTCCATAAATATTTTAAAGCAATTCCCCTTCGAGAGACATCTTAGTTCAGCATGAAGTAAACATGTCTTACATGGTCTGCATTTTGTTCTTTACAAAATAACGTGAAGAGACGTTCACATTTGGCATTAGATTTAATAGCATGGATACACTTTATAACTGAATTTAGTGCCAACTGAGACTATTGACTACTTTTAAAAATCGACGGATTTTCACAATAACTTTTTAAAATAATTATTTAAAATTGAGATGTCAACGATTCTCCTTTTGACATACAAGTTAAGTCACAGCAGACTTGGTTTTTCAAGTTCTAGACGGCTCATTTTCGAATTGCCCCCGCTTGCGAGTCGTGGGCCCCACTTTGGGAAACACTGTGTTTGACCATACTTAAACTTTGTCGTTTCCATCAACTAAATTTTCTGTAAACTTATTAAAGGGGTATTCTGAAGAAAGACATTTGCCCTGAGGTCTTAATCTCTTGATGCAGTGGTTCTCAACTTCCTTCACAGGCTTCGGCTAAGGGCATCGGATAACACAAACTCTACAGTTGTGAAGCATCAAAGAAAATAATTTAGTGGTTGGGGCTCGCCACAACACGATGAACTGTATAAAAGGGTCGCAGCATTAGGAAGGTTGAGAACCCCAGTCGTGATGGATGGTTACAACAAACAATTCCTTTCCTCTCAGGGATAGGGAACGAGACACACAAGACAGGAAATCTAGGAGAGTAACACCAGAACATATATTTAATAATAATGAAAAAGACGAGTAGATAACTTCAATTTAGATTAGACAGCTTATTCAAACTTCTTATTACCACAAACCCTGCACTCTCCCCACTCCCCCCTTGACACATTACAATAACAACAGCACATGTATAAATGAATAAAACATTTTGTTATCGTCCAACAATAACTATGCTCACAAAAAAAAATTAATTTGTACATTGTAGAGGGTAAATATAACTACGTTAAATTAAGTTATTGATAACTTGTATTCTCCAAGCATCAACTAAAATTGAGACTTGGGCTACATTCACAAACAAAGCTTGCACATTTAAAAAATTGCAAAATGTTGTTAAAGAAAAATAATAAATCAATGAAAAATGGAAAGATGATACAGTTGACCACAGAAGAGGTTGATATTGATTTACTATTTCATGAACAAGTACAACTTAATGCTATTGTTACAAATCAACATAATACTATTGATAACAATCAACTTAATACCATTTGGTACCCACACTATAGGGAAAAAAATGATATCGGGATTATCAATGGAAAAAACAATGCACTGAATAGTCAATTAAACATAATAAATTAATCTAAATCTAAAGTGACAAAAACATTATTTTCAACTGGGCGTCGCTTTTCAGTTGACACTGAGGTATGCAGAACTAAATAAAAATCAATAATTTTTCTTTGTTTAAAACAGATCAATGTGCATAATGAGAAAAAAAAGGCAATGTGTCTTGATAAAAGGATGTCTTGGCAAAATTAAAGCTAGCGAGTTGGACAACTCAACAACTCAGTCTTTCTGTTGTTGCTCTTTATAAAAAAATGATCCATTTTTTTTTCTAAACTAAAGTAAAACAACATAATTAATTACCAAACAAATGTATTTAAGGATTTGAACGAAAAAAACTTAAATTATCATTAAAAAGAATTAACACCCATTTCAAGGACAACTCTTCTGGTTTTTCGGTCAATCTCATCTGTAATCAAAGTACCTAACTAGGAGACTCTTAACTCTTTGGCTGCGGAATTTTGACATACAAAAAGAGATTATTGATGTAAATAAAAAGAAATGACTTTTGATTACAATTTGCATATTCATTTTGATTGTATGGATCATCATTCTCTTTGAATAAACATTTTTTTAAACTGACATTCCTAAACTAAAATAAATACATAGCTATACATTGACACAGAAAACATCTTACAATAAATCAAGTAATGTACTCATCGTGTAGTCCGCATATAATGTGTATGCAAAATTGATTCTTTTTTTGTGCAGATCTGAGTTGCATCATGGACATTTTAAATTAAAAAAACAAAACAGAAAGTTATGATATTTTCAATGTTAGAGTAAAAGTGCAAAGTTATGGTTTATAGATGGCAAAACTTGAGGAAAAAAATGGAATATAAAACACTGATCAAAATTTTTTTTTTTTTTTTAAATATTCAGTTGATAGAACTTTGTTAAATCTCAGCTTGTAACGATTCTTTTGTTGCCCTTTCTCCCAGGCCTGTCAGTGCAAACATTATAACCTTTCACCTTGGTGTGTAAAGAATACACTGATGCCTCCTAAAGAGTTAAGGGTGCAGTCCAACTTGCTTTGAAAATGATCTCAGAAGTGCCAATAATCTACAGTTTTCATACAACGAGAAGCCAAACTCTTTGAGATATGCCTGCAGTATGACGGGGCTTGCATGAAGACAATGAACCAGTTCAACCATGCAAGGCCCATCCATCTCTGAAAATCTGGAGACAAAAAAAAAATAAATTTGAAGTTAAGGAATTATGTCATATAACTTTTTTTAGACACAGACAAGTCCTTTGTTTGAGCACCTAGGGAGTAGGATCACAACAGATATTTAATGTGATGAAGAAAATCAAGGAAAAGATTAGCAAAGCAAATCTGGGAACTGGGGATGCTGACACCCTTATGAAGATCAAGCCACCTGAGCATCCACACAGAGGACAGCTTGCCTGCTTGCAGGACACGATTCAGCCCACTTCCCAGGACAGCACTAAGATGGGAAGCCCAGGTAAAATGATACCACCAATGACCCAAGGAAAGCCTAGCACTAAAGAAGGATTTATGGGATAGAAATCTACCCAACACAAAGCTCTAGAGAAACAGCAAAGAGGAAGGAACAGTGGCCTATTGCTAATGCCTTAAATTACCAGTCAAAGTACGAGAACTGAATGAAAAAAAGCCTCTTTTTCTTCTTCTTCTGTATAATTCAGTATCATCTCATATACATAAGTATAAGATATGTTGTATAAAAAAATGTACAAGTTAAAAATCCTTCAAGTAAATTATGAAATTAGAAATATATTTTTTTTCAAGACATGCTTAATGTTGCTTAATTCAGAAATGGTCTCTTGTACCATTTTTGCATAAAATGAACAATTTTATGTCTTTTACTTTTGTATGACTAGACCAGTAAAAAATATGATTTGAAAAGACTGGGTAAAAACAAAAAATAATTTATGATTATTATTTACTTTTCCGTTTTCAGCTCTGTTAGTAACATCTGGCAATGAATGGGCCAAGAACTAGTATTGTAATTTTTTGACTGTCCAATCAACCAAAGCATTGGCAGACACATCCTGCAATTTTACTTCTATTTAACATCAGTATTCATTCACTTTTGATGCTGCAACCAAGTTCAGTTAACTATCTTGGATAAAAAGCAGTTCCTTCTGGTGGTCACCATTAAAGGAGAGGAATGCATCGCCTACTCGCTTCTCTTTGCTTAAAGTTACTTGGAACTCACCAGATGGAATCACTCCAAATTGACCGTGGCATGGATCAGACATACTAGACATAGGAAGCTATCAAGTAACAGATGCAGACTCTGAACATTTACTTCTGAGGGTTAAGTATAAGAATAAGCATGATACACAAGAGCCGAAATCAAAGAGAAAAACTATATGATTACCAAAAACTTGGGGAAGAACCACTAAGAGCAAAAGCTTACCAAAATGATGTAGCAGCACAACTAGAAGCATTACAGGAGGAAATAATCAGGGAAAACAACAGAGCTCTCAGCCACAGGACAGAATGTTTTTAAGACCATGCCAAATGAATTAAGACACAGGATATTTCATGATGCATTTGGCTGTTAAAATCAATAACAATTTTGTCCTACCCACCACAAATTTAAAGTGAAAGTAAATAAAATTAAAAATATACTAAAACTATTGTTAAGTACTAATCTCAAAAAAGCTGATGCTTCACTTACTGCGATGCATATCTCCCCAGCCTGTGAAAATTAAGCCACCGCGCCACATCTGACTTTGTCCATTGATAAAGCGGGGAGTCAAAGGAGTTAGTCGAGGTAACGCTGTTTTCATCTGCATCACTAGAAACCTTGTCACTTTCGGAAACTAAAATAAAAGTTTTAATGTCATTGGGAGCACAGAAGGTGAGATATAGGACAATGTGTAACAAAAAAATCTTCAGTTTTCAGACAATGAGAAGCCAAACTCTTTGAGATATGCCTGCAGTATGACGGGGCTTGCATGAAGACAAAAATCGTACATGTGTGAGCATATAAGTAAACACCATGTTTAATCCCCTTAAAATGATTTTAATTTTTTTTTACCAAAAATTTCCCCATTTCCCAAGTATTGGAGTCTGTGGCACATGTCTGTTTGTCTCTAGTTGTGAACAGCACCAGACAAATTTGTCCTGGAATTTGTAATAAACCCACTAAAGTCATTGCCATTGTGAAAGTCAATGGCAGCATCTACTTTTAGTCTTGGCAAATGAAATATTGGTGCAGATACCTAAATTTAAACCTAAAAATTTTTTGAAGCTGTTGGTTCATAACAATGTCAACCTGCAAAGCCTTATACTATAAGCCTTATACCAGGCCTTCACCAAGTGGGTCTCAGTCAGTTAACCAACCATCTGTTTCAAGAGAAGATTGAACAGCTAAGATCGTCACAAAATTTTAAAAAAAATAAAATTAATTGGACATACCATGGGGCAATGTAGTAAAATTCTGCTTTTGTCTGTCTCACTCAGAAGTTTAAGAAGCACTGCTTCACAACATTAACTAAATAGGATATTTCAATTCTATTATGAATTATTAAGTTGAAAACCAACCTGTTGAATGGGATCCTGCAACTCTGGCCAAACTGACTTGTTGGAGGTCAGATGTCCTTAGAACAGGCTGAGAACCTTCCGCCACAAGACTGCTTTCTCCTGTATTCTTTTCAGGGCACCTGATGTCTGCGAGCGTGATAGGAGTGCTATTTACTGTACTGGGAATAAGCTGAGAATCATCTGTGATAGAAGGTAAGACTACTTCACCAGCACGAGCAGACTGAGACATTTCAGCTGCGGCTGGGTTGGTGAAATTAGATGGGAATGGCTTGGTCATTTTTGTCAATTTTTGTAAACGTGTGCTTTTTTTCAAAGTAAAAGGTTGAAACTTATCAGCCGACTGAGTGGTGATTGGCGACCTCAGAGTTTGAGTTGTTTCAGTAGACTGTGGTACAATGAGAGGGTTCAGAGTTTGTGTTGTTTCGGTAGACTGTGGTAAAGTTGGCGAGTTCAGAGTTTGTTCAGTTTCAGTAGCTGCCTTTGATGTCTTTGAACATTCTATACTTTGCATTGGTCTAGTGGTTGCCTGAGGTTTAATTGCTGAGTTCAGAACTTGCAAAGTTTTAGTAACCGGCTGAAGAGTGATGGAAGTATTCAGGCTTTCTTCAGATGTTTCAGGGTGTTTATCACAAGCTGGAGTCACTTCACAAGAAAATGAGCTGGCAGTGCTTGATTCAGCCGGGTGGGGCAACAAATGTTTTTCAGGATCAAAGTGCACAGCTTTGTCCGCTGATGCGTGTATGGTCACTTCAACTGTTTTCAGATGACATTTATCTTTGAGTGATACTGTGCGTGTTTGAAGTGTGCGAGGATCTGAAACAGAAGAAATGTCTCTAGTAAAAACAGGTACAGTTGTAACTGTGCTATTGATAGCATTCGACGAACCTGTTGAAACCACCTCTTCTACCCCACAGTGTGCACTGGCGGCTGCATCATGTGTCAAGATAGCTGTTCCTGGCATAAAACTTATTGTTAAATCTGTTTTGGAATTTCCTGAAGCTGCTGACAGTTCATTACCAGATCCTAAATCTGAGAATGTATTGCATGTAAAAGTGCCTCTATGGTCTCTTGGTGATTTTCTCTTATCCACACCAGTATCACTGGAAGAAGATTCAGGTTTTGATTGAATTCTCTCACCCACATCCATGTCACTGGACAAAGATTCTGTATTTAACTTTCTCTTACCCCCTGCAGAATGTTTCTTTGGCGGAAACTCAGTGGGCTCAAAGTGTAGAGTTCCTTCTTTTTTCGTCACCCTAAAGGCACACCTGCGTGGTAGTGGTTGATACGTTCTTGTCTGCTTTAGGTGAATCAGAAGCACAATCTGGGATGCATTTCTGTCAAAAAGCTGTAGAATACCCTTCTTAATAATATCTGAGTAATTAATTTTCCCAGATGGAGTGACATGTATTAATTCAGGAGGAGGTGTAATGACAACTGTTCTGGCTGTGTTACTCTGTTGGCAGGACACTGAGGTGGTCACTGTTCCTAGGGTGTCACTTCGTTGGCAAGTGAAGGAGGTAGTGCTTTGAGAATCTTTCTCCTTGAAAGAAATGGCTTGATGGATCTCAGACATTTCTAAATCACCCATCGTTGATTTAATTTTTGTCTGCATCAAAGCAGTTGCCTCCCTTCTGGAATGAGATGCATTGATCTTGGCTATTTTCTGTTCCATCAAAAAGTTTACATTTTCTAAACTGTAATGGAGTAATGCACTAGTACATGGCTTCAGAACAGATGGACCACTGGGTGACAACGGCACATATTTTGAAGAGTTTTGATCAATCATCCACTTTTGTTTTGCAACACATGAAGTTTCAGCATTGCACGAGTCAAGAGGTGGTAATGGTGAGGATACCACTGGATCTTTGGACTGGACAAATGGTTTTCTTAAAGAGCGTTTAGCTTGTGTATTTTGCCTTTGAAGCTTTTGTATCTCCCTGTCGGAGCTGCGCCTAATTTTCTTTGCCTTTTTTTGCACCTGTTCTGCATGCTTTCTAGTTCTCTTCCTTCTTTTAGCTTTGGTTTCCACACTGCCCGATTCATTGACGACTGGGAGGCTACTTAAACTTACATCGGACATCAAATTAAATTGTCCAGCATGACTGACTTTAGACTCTTGGCTATTTGTAGAAGTAGCCAGGCAAACTTTTGGGATGGATGGGATTGGATTAATTTGTTCATCATTACCTGAATATTTTAATTTCTTTCTGCGCACCCTGCATGCATGCTGGTCAGACTTGGCAGCAGTGGTGACAAAATCAAGGGCATCTCCCTTACATGGCTGATTTCTTTTTAAAATTACATTACCGCTTCCACAGGCACTGAAATCTAAAAAGAAAATTGAAAGTTACATACACTTAAAAATTTGTGGTCCATTCAAATTCACTTAAAATTGGATTACCCTGATTATTGTTATGTTGCTTGTTAGTCTAGGGTTATTTCTGGTAACAAGTTATTCTCTTTTTTTCAACAGTGTGATGAAGAAGTGATGATGTTTCATAATTCAAATGTTTATTTACACTATGGTTTAACTCTATACCACAAGGTATAGGCCTACTTATGTCTAGGCTCTGTATATAAGACAGCATAGGTATGTTTACTATCGAAGTGACTTCACTAAAAAGGTTTTTCCTGGTTGCATTCAAAAATCCACATCACACCTTTCTAAGGTTGGCACCCAATCAAAAATTATTTTCTGAATACATATGATGACATATGGAGCACACACAAACTTGTTTCCTCCCACTCCACTCTCAGCCAATGAGACTTACTGATGTATGAGCCGAAATAACTGGCCAGTGTAGTTTAACAGAACTCGCTCTCTTTAATTAAATTAACAGAATTAGAACAACAAAAAAAACAGCTGAAAGACTTTCTCTCAAAGTATTTCAGTGGTTCAAATCTCTAGACAGGTACTTGATCTCATTTCTGGTTAGACTTTGGCTGGGGTCTTTTAATAAAACTGTGGGAACTTTGCCCAATTTATCTTCATCACATAAGACCAAGGATTCATTACTGAAGCTATCAACGAGCTCACCGAAAAAACTTTTAGCCATTAGGCCTCAAACTTAAAATACGCATGCAACACATTGTCCTTGTCGGCTATGGGAGTTCATTATTAATTGTTACAACTGAATATTATGTTTTATTATGCGAGGTGGGAGTTTTATTAGTTAGTGAACGCTCTTCCCGTGCTTGACTTGGTGGCGTACTATTATGCTCATTATGACGTATTGTCGAGTCTGTTTTGTGATGTACGTTTTATTCAGTCTTGAATAGGAACTTTGTGGAAGTAGGATGTGTTTCATTTCTGTCTGATAGCAAGCTGCATGTGTTTATAGAGTTTAAAGCCTGTGTATATGATTAGATTATTACACTTATTGTGATAAAGGACTTGAGTTGATTCAGTGCTAGTACGATGTATTACAATGTGTGAAAGAACTTGATGAATTAACTAATCTGGGAGAAACAAGAGTTGACAGTCCTTTTAAATTTTTTATTGCTCAAGTTTTTGTTGGCATTCAGCTAACAAAATTTCAAAACCAATAGGATTTACTAATTTGTGATGGCAATGGACAAGACATTGAAAACAACAATACACTCAAAAATATAATTTGGATCAGTCATGAAAGAAGAGAGGTTACATTATAAATGTCCCATTTTTCTATGTCTATACAGTTATTTATCCATCAAGTTTGAGTATATTTTAACAAGTAAATAACACAAACATGCCTCTGTGCCAAATAATTTTTTTCCAAACAAAGTTTAATTTTTGTTTTAACTTTTAACTAATAAAGGCAGTCCAGCAATAAAAAAAGTAGGACCTTTTGTGAGTATCTAAAAACCAATCTGCTCAGATCCTATTTCATGAGAAATTTGAAAGCTGATTTGAGCAGATTGTAGGTTATGAATAAAGCCAATTTCTTCCAAGCGTGATTGGTAAAGTATGACAAATAGAAGAATACTTTAATGATAAAAGGAATTTTTAGTTCCAGTTCATTTTGTAAAACGGTTTTTTGGGTAAAGAAAGACAGTATTTACTAATAAAATAATGGGAGCGTTATACGCAGTCGACTGCGCATAACCCTGGGGGTTATTCCCAGCCGACTGCGTATAACTCTCAGGGTTGTACGCAGTCGGCTGGGAATTTAGCCAAATAAGGTTTATTACCGCTAGTTTGGCAATTAAAAAAAAAAGTATCATGCGTGCGTAATTAGCTGCATGCTGGAGTGGTTTTGAACTAGAACTGTTGTGTTTAATGTAAAATTTTAATTGAATTAATTTTAATTAATATTGAATGATAGTAATAGTATTAGTATTAGTGCTATTATTAGTATTATTGCTTGTATCTTATATATTATAATTATAAGTCTAAGTCAAAGTCTACATTTCTTAGAGTCTAAACCTAAGAAGATGATTTTATAAAAGGCATTTTCATGGTCTAGTTCTGTATTCTGATTGATTAGTTTGTTATATGTTGCTATGACCAAGTGGTTGGTTTTACTGACTAATTCAGGAAATACATTCTATTTATTTTTCAAAAAATTATATCTTTTATGATTTTTTTTTTTTTTTTGGTGACCTAAATGTAACAGTTTTCAGCTTCCATGCAAAACTATAACTGTGTGAAAGTATTACTTTAAGTGCCCCCTCTACAGAATCCCCTGCCCCTACAGCTATTTTTTACTGCTACTCTCTACCCCTGATTATATTTATTACTGTACCAGAGAAACATGATTTTATCTGCCACAAAATTAGTTAAAAACACAAAATATATGTTAACAACACAAAATATATGTTAACAACAAAAACATATATTTGAATTTGATCATTATAAGAATAACATTATTAACATTGCATTGGTCAAGTTAATAATTCTTATCATGTTTTAACATTTTTTAGCCAAAACAAAATAAAACAATAAGCCTAGCTGTTTTTGCTTCATTCTCGAGAAAAAACATAACACCTAATACGTATTCATGGCTGGCCTTTGGCTAGAATTGAACTCATGTCCACCAACTTGAGGTTTGCTCAGTTTATACCATTCAACCACCCAGTCACCCTAATAACAAAGGACCTTTATTGATCGATGCTGTAACACGGGAAGAATATAGACCTCACGTGATTTGCCAATTGCGTATAACTCTTGCGTATAACTCTCAGGGTTATACGCAGTCGGCTGCACATAACCACTTCGTAAAATAATTAGCCCTAGTACTAGCGCTTATTTCATTTTGTTATCTATTGATTGACAATGCTAACCTAAATTGAAATTCACCAGGCCTAAGCATAATTCGTAATGGATAGAGTGCAATGGACAGGTTTCAAAAACAGAATAAATGATTAATTATAAAAGTTATACTAATAAGTTATACAACAGTTATAGTTATACAGTTCTGTAGAATATAATTTATATCAAAATTATAACAAACATCTTCTTAAGTCTAAAGGCTTTAGTATTTTTTGAGCTATGAATATAAATGAATATTAAAAAAGTAAATAAAAATTTTAAAAATGTGAATGTTCAAGTTCATGTTCTTGTAGTATACCACTTGGGTGTTGGCTCCGCCGGTTGTTCCACTTTGAAGTGCTATTTAGTCACTTATGTTTTTTAATGACATTGTATATTGTACATATTCATTTCAGCCATGGCGCCCGCAGAAAACTTTCTAGGGGGGGGGGGGCAAAAATTTTTTAATAATGTTTTAATGTAGTTTTAATTTACTGTAGCCTGTAGCGTATTTGTATGGTGAACGAACGGACAGGACATCAGCTTAGTTACTTTCTCTTTATTTTCTCTTTACTTTAATAAATATTTTGTCTATTTTTGTCTAAAATTTTTGTATCCAATCAATCGGGGGGGGGGGCGCAGATGATTTCAGCACATATATCTTACAAATACTCCAAGGCAAATTTTTTTAGCCATATTCATATTGTCACATAGTGATTGTGCTAACCTGATTGCACTCGCTCCCCTATAAAGTTATACTTACATTATTACTAATACTACTCAATATTCAATTGTCAATAGTGACAGTAATAGTTAGCACTATTCACTATTAATAGTACCTAATTTAACTAATTAATTCTTCTTGGGTTTAAATCATAAAATCGGAATGAATTGAATACCTGGATTGATAATTTCCTCAATTGTGTCATCATTCGTAATTATTTTAATAGCGACGGAGTGTTCGAGTTTGTGCATATTTCACACAGTCAGTTGTCAGTACAGTTATTTCACTCAAGCAGAAGAGCTGAGACACGTAAACGGCTCTTCTTAAAATACTGCGAATGAAAATTTCGAAAAAAATTACGTATCGTTTCCTGTTCCGGTATTCTTTAATAACCGAAACATTCACAATGTTTCTTTTCTTTTTTTCTTTTTTTAAAGTTATTTTAAGACGATAAAATTTCTTTTGAAATTTATTTATGTGTAGCAGTTAATTGAAAACGTTCATCATCATCATCATCAGTTAATTAAAAAACGTTTGTTAAGTTTAATAATAATTCGACGACTTCTGAATTTATTAATTTTTTTTCAGAAACGGTGTTTTATTTCAATCCCTAATTTCGTTGAATTAAAACAAAATAAATAAAAAATAGTATTATATCATAAAAAAATATTAAATATAATTTTATTGCATTTGTGATATAATAGGCTAGGAACACTTTTTTTTTAAATTTCAGATCATTTAAATAATGTATATTTCAAGACTTCAGGTGTCACATCAGCATCGATGTTCATTATAATTTATGCAGTGGTGTTGATAGGGTTAGTGCCCCTGGGGGTAGATCACACCCGCTACACACCTTTCTTACGCCATGCATAATATATCTATATATATCATATCATGTGTCTCAAAACTACACTGGACAAAAAAACGCACTTTCAAATGATTTTGTGTGTGTTTTATCCACAGCCACAGCAAGCTGTATCATCCATCAGTTTGCAGTGTGCTTTACTTTTCAGAGTGCCTCCTTAGACATACGTAACAACTTCAAATGGTCGGAAGAGAGCGACCGAGGTAAACCAAACATTGGACTTCAACTCTTATTGTGTAGTGTGACGTCGATATGCGGCACTTTCATTGGCATGCTTTGCAGTTTTGAAAAAGAATACTCTCTGACTCCGAGGAGCGGTAGATTTGTAAGCGCCGTCAACAGCGTTTGTATGTTCTGCTTCAGGGCTTAGTTAGGACCCCCCAAAAAAAAATCAGATTCAAAAGATTTAAGATTAGTTTCAAATGAGCAACAAGAACAACAATAAAAAATTGTGAAAGCTTTATTTAATCTCTATTTATACAATTTATGCAATATTTAAACTATCTAGAACAGTGCTTCTCCACCTTCGTAAGGCCGCGACCCTTTACCATTAGTTCATCGTGTTGTGGGGACCACCAACCATAAAATAATTTATTTGTTTGCTACTTCATAAATATGTGTTTACAATGTTCTTAGTCGACCCTTGTGTACGCTTCGGGAATGACCGAACGCCTCTAGGTCAGAGACCCACACCACCGAGGTGACTCGGCAAGGTATCACACGGGATCTTGCCTCTACGCGACGTGGAAGTAGGGAGGTTCCTTCCTGAAGCTAAAAGATCGCAGCCAAATGTATGACTTCTTACGTGACGGAACGACCCTTACTCAATAACTCAATTTGGATATTGCGTCGGTGGGCAGAGGCGTAGCGAGGTTGTTTGGCACCCGGGGACAAGATAGCTTAAATGTAGCAACTAGTAATAGATTAGGTATCAACTCATAATAGCATTTAGGTAGCAATTATTACTAGTATGTGGTAGCATCTTAAAATAGCATTTAGGTAGCACCAAATAATAGTATTAAGTTTCAATTACAATAGCATGTAGGCATATTCTTTTAGAGTCCATAAAAATGATAATATGTGTCGGAAAAACAAATGTTTCCAATAACCCAATGTATTCATTAAAATAACAATTTCTAAAAATAAAATCACTTCTAACAAAATGCCCTTGAAACAAAATAATAGAAACAGCACCCCCCCCCCCACCAAAACCACCAATAAAGAAAACGTGTAGAATAATGCTGAACAGCATTAGGGATGAAACAGGAATGACCTATAACAAAACGCCCATGAAACAAAATAAAAGAAACAGCACCCCCCCCCCACCAAAACCACCAATAGAGAAAACGTGTAGAATAATGCTGAACAGCATTAGGGATGAAACAGGAATGACCTACCGGAGAAACTGACATCACAGGCAAGACTGTTCGCAGATGACACAGCGGTGTATAGGACGATCACCAACAGATCTGACCAGGACCAGCTACAACAGGATCTCAATTTGTTAGCTGAGTGGGAGATGAGCTGGGACATGGAATTTCATCCTGCCAAGTGCGAGACACTATCAGTCTCTAGAAGTTGTACTCCTCTACACTACCAATACGAACTGCACGGCCATATACTTGAGCCAGTTTTCTCCGTAAAGTACCTCATGGGTGTTACTATTCAAAGAGAGGTCCGCTGGGACGAGCATATTAACAATTTATGTAACCAAACCAACAAGACCCTGGGGTTCTTAAGGCGAAATCTAAATATTGGCAACTCCTGTGTGAAAGAAAGAGCATATAAAGCCTTTATCCGTCCGATTTTAGATTATGCATCTTCAGTCTGGGACCCATTTACCCAGAAGAGCATTGACAGGTTGGAGGCGGTCCTGCGACGAGCAGCACGCTTTGTCCTAAACCGTTACAGGAATACCTCTAGTGTTGGCAGCATGCTAGAAACACTAGGCTGGTCACTATTGGAAGAACGACGACGACAATCCAGGCTCTCCATGATGTACAAGATAAATAATGGGCTGGTCCACTGTTCCAGTATTAAACAGAAACTCGTACTTCTCCCCCATAGACAGCGACGAGGCCATGACAGGCAATTCAGGCTCATACCAGCAAGAAGCCAGTATAGGAGCTGCTCATTCCTGCCCAAGACAATCAGGGACTGGAACAATTTTTCAAAATGAAACGGTTGAAGCGACAACACTAGACACATTTGTGTCTATTGCCTCAAGCCTTCAAACGCCCAGTGCATGATTCCCTTACAAAGTGGCACTAGAAATCAGTTAAATTTTTCATCAACACCAGGAACAGAAACATTGCAAATCCCATCTTAATGCATAGGAGCCAAAATGATCAATAAATTGATCGTGGGCCCTTAGGTTTTAGAAGAAGAAGAAGAATTGGTTTACGTAACTGTTAGCAAACGGTTAATGACAATACTGCTGTGTGATCAATGACGCTCTATACATTTGTTCCCAACTACCCAAAGCAAATATCCTTAATAAATCCATAGAAGCTGTTGGGATACCGCGCTATATAAAACCACTTATAATTATAATAATAATGCTTTTTATGTATACCCATAGATTATATATATATTTTGATGTATCAAAATGGACAGCAGTGCGTCATATTCATGGGATAATAACTACTGGGAACTGGTCACCGAGAACACCGGTTGTACTGAGCCCGCATATTTAACCTCCGACCTTCTGGCCAAAGTTAATCCCAAGGCGAAGATTATGATGCTGATGAGAGAACCCGTGTCAAAGTTGGTTCCGGGGCTGGGGGGGGGGGGGGTTGCTTTAAACTTATTCTGCCCTTGCCCATCTGGTTATTTTCCATTTGGTTATTTGCCATTTGGTTATTTGCCATTTGGTTATTTGCCATTTGGTTATTTGCCATTTGGTTATTTGCCATTTGGTTATTTTCCATTTGGTTATTTGCCATTTGGTTATTTTCCATTTGGTTATTTTCCATTTGGTGATTTGCCATTTGGTTATTGGCCATTTGGTTATTTTCCATTTGGTTATTTGCCATTTGGTTATTGGCTTTTTTTCGTAAAATATCTTAAACTGCTAACACTTTTATAAGGTTTTGTTCACCACAGCAGCACTCGCTAAATATGTGTTCTTTTAACAGGGCATTCCCTGACTACTTGTTCTTTCAATGGGTAATTTCCAAGGAGCCAAGCTTGGAACAGTTTCATAACTGGACAGTCAACTTCATTACAAAGTTTGAAAGCTGTTAGACGCACAATTCTCTTTGGTACTGCACCTTCTTCTTCTTCTATATCTTAAGGGCCCACGATCAATTTATTGATCATTTTGGCTCCTATGCATGTAGATGGGATTTGCCATGTTTCTGTTACTGGTGGTGATGAGGAAATTATGCACTAGGGGTTTGAAGGCTTGTTGATGTGCGCTTTCGAGAAGGGGTATTCGTAAGTCTAGGGTTAATAATATACGTATGGCTTTACATAGGATGACCCAATCCCGAAGTGGAAAAAATGGGACACATCCAAGGAGGGTTTGGGGGGGGGGACCCCTTCCAGCTGAAGAGAGGTCCGGGGCCCTAAGCCGGACATTGTTTATTGAAATATGCTCATCTTAACTATTTTGAGGCTTTGAAATCTTTTTATATTTACCTTCACTTTTGTAATTGAACTAAACTCCGAGGCTTACCATAAATAAAACAATAATTTTGCAGTGAATACTTATTTATCATACAAATAAGATCTATGGCATGGACACAATCGTTTACGCAGCATCGGCAGAGTGGTGGAGGAGGAACATTGCAGCCGTCACGCGAGCCCACATTGTTTCACGCCTGGCCAGAGACATTTGTATTGCATTTTGTGATTGTAACCAGAGCTTCAGCGACAACTGGGCTTTTGGCTTGCATTATTTCTTAGCTACCCGCTGTTAAATAAGGCTGAACCGGTCCCACAGCTATGAAATTGCGTTGTAAATATAATTAAAATAGAAAGAATATTGTCTTAAAGTTTGATGTTGATTTAAAGCCGGGGTCTTCATCTGCCGCAGGACAGAGCTCGCCTTGAGCTTGGACTCTATCACGTGCACATCACGGCGTGGTTCAAGAGATTTCCGAGAGACCAGTTCTTTTGGCTTCACTACGAGACCTACAGTTCTGATCCTGCCTCGACCCTCAGGAGAGTGCACGATTTCCTGGGTGTGGGCAGGTTGCTCGAGCCATTTTCTCTTATCGATCTGTATAGAGATGTATTGGGGTCAAGGTAACATTGCTGAGTAGTGGGTAAGTTGCTTGTGTATCTGCCTACTATCGTTCTGTATAAAGATGTTGCGTTGTCAAGATATTATTTTTTTAAGTGTGGTTAAGTGGTTTTTTAACTCCGTTTCCTCCATTAGAATTTACTACACAAGTTCCGAGGGCAGAGATTACGGTACTGTTGTCTATTTTATAATTTGAAATGAATGTCCTGAAAGAATGTCGTTTTTGTATGGTCTCATCACCCCAGCTCAGCTGAGACAAGAAGCCATGGACGCTATCACAAACACCACCAGGATCAACCAGACGAGTAGGAAGAAAGATCTTGGATACATGTGGCCGGAAACAAAGACTTTACTGACCAAATTCTACACTGAACATATTCAAAAACTTTCCCATTTCCTCGGTGATGACAGTTTTACATTGCGAGACATCTTAGACCATAACAAATCTCATTGATTTTATGCTTTTGATTTGGAAAAATATACAAATCATAAAAGCATTTAACTTTGTATTTCATATTTACATCTAAGCATAATATGTAGAGCTATAGTCTGTGTGGTAACTAGCGTTGTTGTTGTTTTCGGTTATGCATTACTATAAAATGGAGTTCAAACAGTCACATAAGGACATACTGTGGTAAATTTAACAATGATTTATACAGAGTCAGAGAAGTCTCCAATGATTCCCTATTCTGTGGTAGCCAGTAGGGCATTACGCAAGACAAAGTTAGAGGCAAGATAGCAACAGAACAGAGACATGGCGGAGGCAAGATAGAGACAATATAAAGACATGCCGAAGACACTATAGAAACAGAATAATTGCATGGCAGAGATAGTATAGAAGCAATACAGAGACATGGTGGAGGCAGGATATAGCAGTATAGACACATTAGCGTGACCGGATAGAAGCATGTTAGAGGCAGGATAGAGATATTGCAGAGACAGAATAGAGTAAAGATAAATATGGTATTAAGCCATAACATAGACATAATTTAGACATGTTAAAAGCAGGCTAGAGAATTATAAAGAAGTTGTAGAGAAAGGTCAGGGGCAGGCTAGACACATAATAGAGACGGGATTAAGACAGGGTAGGGACATAACGGAGGCACTAAAGAGGAAATGAAGTTAACAAAAGAGTAAATTAAAAAAAATTAAAGCTCAAAATAAAGCAGTGCATTTAAAGAGTTGTATTAAAACATCCAACATACAACATGTTGGGTTTATTTCAAATGAAACCTGTGCATTTTCGTACTGGATATGAGATAACGTGTATAGTCAATCGGACATACTCGGTGTTATGTAGACGACATATTTACGTCAAATTTCCTCGTGCTGTGAACTCTAGCAGAGAACAAACAAGCTCAAAACCGCAGTTAAGGTGTCTTAGCTAAACCATAGTCTTTTCACCTCAAATAATTAATAGTCTTTATCTATAAGATTTTTTTAGAACAATCTGGAGAAAACTGGAAAGAAAAACAATGTGCAAGGCGGTTCCAGAAGCATCAGTAGAATAGACTATAAAAATATGACACGACATTTTTGAGAGAGCATTTTTATCACGAGATATTTTACGTTACGGGACGACAGGCTAGAGTTATTTTTAGAGTGTATTATTCTTTATAGAGTTTTGATTACTTATATGTGTGAATTCCTATTCATCGTTTTATTTTTGCACATTGTGTTATTATCAACCGTGTACCGATACAAGAAAAACATATCTCTGTAAGTTAATGATTTTAATTTATATTTCTTTTATTTTGTAATTTATTAGTAACTTAATAAAACGTATTAATTGTAATTAGCCCTGCGTTGAGTGTCCTATTTCTTTTGCTATTGTATTTCTCATATGGTGTCGTCTTTTGTTATGCACTGTTAAGAACGAGCCATAAAATAAAATTAGAAATTAATTTCTCCTTATGGACAGCAGTAAATAACACTCGGTAACATAATAGCCAAAATGAACAAAGAGATCGATCAAACGCCATAGCTCCCCGCCTCCCATGTTATGGTGAATGCATGTCACGTTATGGTGAATGCATGTCACGTTATGGTAAATGCATGTCACGTTATGGTGAATGCATGTCACGTTATGGTGAATGCATTTCACCTTATGGTGCTTGCATGTCACGTTATGGTGAATGCATGTCACGTTATGGTGCTTGCATGTCACGTTATGGTGAATGCATGTCACGTTATGGTGCTTGCATGTCACGTTATGGTGAATGCATGTCACCATCAAGAAACAGTTAAAACTTTGAGAACAACCGTGATTCATGTTAAACCGGTAGAGTGCACGATGAAAGGTTGATGACAAACCCTCGAAAAAATGTCAACCATTGAAAAGAATTTCAAAGACATATCTATTAACATATTTAAAAATTTAGAGACATACAAATCACCTGACATAAAATAATTAAAAATCAGTACAAAATATTTAATCAAATTAACTTGATATATTCTATTTAAATTTTAAAAATTAAAAAAAAAATTGTTTTTGTTAAAAAAACAAGGAGGGGGTTGGGCTAAATTGATTTTTATTAAGGTGTACCCTTCCACCATATGATCTTTGGAGTTTAGCTTCATTACTCCCAACACACAGGGTACTAGACTTTTAAGAACTTTTCATTAATTTGTTTCACATATTAATATCTTCAATATTGACATGTGTAAAAGTCACAATTTGCCCATGGGCTGAGGGATTTCAATCTTTACTAAAAGTTATGATGACGACGTTAGAGCCCTAATTAACTGTGTTTAGATGCTCTGCTAGCCGGGACAAATACGCAGAAGAGACAGGCCGGGGTCAATAATTCCACCCCCCCCCCCACACACACACTTTTTCCACAAATCTGATATCTTCTACTAGTGGCAGGACAAAATTCTTTCTTTTATTTTGACCATAAGACAAAAACTCTGCTCCCCTCCCCCCCCCCCCAAACAAAAACCGTGAGAAGTTTGCCCTATTTTAATGTTTTTTGCCTTATTTCAATGTTAGCAACTGGCCAATCGATGATATCTCAAACGTAAGAAAGCTTGGCAATTTTCGACTACACACACTTTTTCCACAAATCTGATATTTTCTACTAGTGGCAGGACAAAATTCTTTCTTTTATTTTGACCATAAGACAAAAACTCTGCTCCCCCCCCCCCCCCCCCAAACAAAAACCGTGAGAAGTTTGCCCTATTTTAATGTTTTTTGCCTTATTTCAATGTTAGCAACTGGCCAATCGATGATATCTCAAACGTAAGAAAGCTTGGCAATTTTCGACCATATCATCTTCTCAACGTGACCATTCAGAGAAGTAAAGTCACATTCGGTAATGTGTGTGTGAGTTTGGGAGGGGGTAAGGATGGCAAAGGAGGATATTTCCGCTTAATGAAAGACACATTCATCGCCAACCTACCTCTCTCCTGCAAATCACAAATAATGAAAACTCTAACATTGCATGACTCCCATTGTTTTTACCTGTCTCATATGAGTAATATCAGAGATTCAGCTTCAGAGGCGTTTTCAGAGCGTTCGGAACAAAGTTCATGTTGATAGAAACCGCATTAAAAAAAATACTAAGATGTTACATCATCAAGTTTTTAGAGATTAAGAAAAGATTATCCTGCATACAGTTTTAAGTTGGTAATCAATACTCTTGCACTACACGGCACCCCCATTATGGTTTTTGTACCCGCCGCTGGATGCAATGCTCACCCGCCGCCCACGTGCGTACAGACAACCCCAGGTAGCTGACTCACCGCCCCAGAATGGAAGCAGAGATGACATCACACCTATTCATAGACATGAAGTGATGAGCCATTTGAGAGTATATATATATAGCAGGGAACTCCACAGTTTGGTATCAGTACACTGACAAAGTGCTCACGATTTCTTGATTCTAAAATCAAGGCAGAATCAATTGCTAACTTCTGTAAAGAACATTTTCTTTACATTTTTCATCTATTGTTAAAGACTCCACATCATTACATTAAGTTGAAAGAAATTTGTATCTTACTTAAAGCAATTACAAGTTGTTAGCTCTCATCACGTTCCTGCGAAAGTTTTGGTCGTAAATCTAATTTTCTAGTTGTGTTGATATCAGAATAACGAACACTTAAGATGCCGATGTGCTGTGCCGCCGCTGGACTGCCTTCAACCTGCTCCTGTGGACGGATTGTGATTGACCCTGACTGCGAGTGAGTCAACTCATTGTATTTGTTAAATCCTGTTAATTCTATCAGATTGTTGACTGGACTTGACTGACATTGACAATGATTTATTTAATAACGTGTATTTCAGTTGCTATATTTATCTCGTACATT
The DNA here is from genome assembly GCA_964033795.1 of Lymnaea stagnalis. NCBI lineage: Eukaryota > Metazoa > Mollusca > Gastropoda > Lymnaeidae > Lymnaea > Lymnaea stagnalis. The sequence goes on along the minus strand of CAXITT010000838.1, from coordinate 63,204 downwards.
TTTGTGGGGTTGTATTTTTTAAAGGGTTCTCATTCTTTTCTCATTTGGCTTTAGAAAAATACCTATGGGATATTGTTGTTATGGAATTTGGCTGTATGGGTAATATAGGTAATATTTAGTGGCAAACTCTCGACACCACGTGTTTGCCTTGAGACTTACGGAAAGCGCACTTTCGCATTTGCTGGTCCAACAATTTGGAACGCCCTTCCTGTCGATCTTAGAAACAACCAGACACTGGAGTCCTTTAAAACAGATCTAAAGACACATCTATTTCGCAAATACCTTCTGGGATGATTGTCTACCTTATTTTCCATGTGTTGCTGTGTTGCTCCGGGTTGAAATGGCTAGAAAGACTTTGATATTGTATGCTTGTAATTAGTTTTTGTAGTGTTGTGTTTGTTTTAAATGTGGTGAATTATAGATATGTTTTTTGTTGACTTTGTACCGCGCTTCGAGCCTCTGGGGATGAAGCGTGTTTTTTAAATGAACTTTATTATTATTATTATTATTAATATTTAGTTTATTTGAGATTTAAATATTTAAAATGGTGCAAGTTTACTAAAGTGTATTTTTATATTTTTGCCATCCATGAAGATTATGACATAAACATGTTTGACATATCTTGCTTGCCAACTTCAAATCTGAGATAATCTCATCAGGCATGACTCTAGAAGAAAAGAAACGAAGTTAGTGCCGCAGTTAATGTTGGAGCCACCCAAGGTGGACAAAGTTCATTACCAACCCCCTTTTAAGAAAATAAATCTGAAGTTGGCAAAAAATGCTACCCATGAACATGAAGAAAATAATGCCGCCCGTTACGTACCTGCCTCCCCATCCCCCTTTTTTTTCTACCAAAGCTTCCCATGTCAATGAGCGGGTAATATTTTTAGTTTATTATCGAGTTTTAAAACGTATGATAATCCATTATAAGTCTGTTTTTTGTTTGTCCCCCCAGTGATGAAGTTGTTGCCATGCTTAGCAAATATCAGACCGGCGTTGCGAGGCGACTGAAGAAACCGGAAGCTTTGGCCATGCTTATGAATGAGTTCGCCCTGAACGAAATCGAGGCTCAAATGTTCTTCCAAATCTTCGACAAGGACCAAAACGAAGTGTTGAGCCTCTGGGAGTTCCGGCAGTTCAACCAGACAGTCGGTACAAAGTAAGTACTGAAATGTCTACCATAAGGGTAGGAAATTAAATTTGTTAAAATATGTTCACTGTAGGATTTATAATTCATTGAGCGTGTCAACTACCAACAACTTACAAGTTATAACTGTACCTTAAAACGTTTTGAAAAGTCCTCAATTGTTTTGTGTTTGGTCTTCTCAATGCCGTATTAGAAAATAAGCTCATGGTGCAACGTCTTGCATGCTTTCCATTGCTTGCCACCCCTTGGATAATTTGATAGTTATATGGGAGTTTCGGCAATTCTTTTAGAAGTTTGAAATGAAAAGAGAACTTTATTGTCTACTATACCTATTGATATTTATGCGTGTCTTTGAAGGTGGTTCATTAGATGGTAAGAACTTATGATGTTTTCCTTAAGATCTAAATTATTAATGAAACAAAGTTCTTTCAGCACTTTGCCTTTTCTTTGTCTAAGGTGGACACTGAAGGGCCTCAGAAATGTTCGTTAACTTTGTTTGAAACTTTGAAGTTAGAATTAACTGGACTGTGATTAAAAAATTTGGCTTAAGTGTTACCGTCTTGCTGACCACAAGCAACTGGATGTCTGCAGTAAAGAAGAGAGGTTTTTTAAAACGCATTTACATAACCCAGATTTGACTCTCTCCAAAGAATTTAACCATTTATTTTGACATTCCTTCCATTTCCCCCATCCAATCCAACAGCCTTACTTGTTACCCTAAGGGCCCATGAAATGCCTTCCATCTCCCCATTAAGTCTAACCATCTTACTTGTTACACTCAGGGCTCATGAAATGCCTTCCATCTCCCCATTAATTCTACCACCTTACTTGTTACCCTCAGGGCCCATGAAATGCCTTCCATCTCTCCATTAACTCTACCACCTTACTTGTTACCCTCAGGGCCCATGAAATGCCTTCCATCTCCCCATTAACTCTACCACCTTACTTGTTACCCTCAGGGCTCATGAAATGCCTTCCATCTCCCCATTAACTCTACCGCCTTACTTGTTACCCTCAGGGCTCATGAAATGCCTTCCATCTCCCCATTAACTCTACCACCTTACTTGTTACCCTCAGGGCCCATGAAATGCCTTCCATCTCCCCATTAACTCTACCACCTTACTTGTTACCCTCAGGGCCCATGAAATGCCTTCCATCTCCCCATTAACTCTACCACCTTACTTGTTACCCTCAGGGCCCATGAAATGCCTTCCATCTCCCCATTAACTCTACCACCTTACTTGTTACCCTCAGGGCCCATGAAATGCCTTCCATCTCCCCATTAACTCTACCACCTTACTTGCTACCCTCAGGGCCCATGAAATGATTCAACTTTTTCACAAACTGAAGGAGCCTGCCACCGGGTATGTGGACATTGGGAAAACCTTCGACGCACTGACACACGTGGACAGTGGGAAGGGCAAGCTGACCGAGGACGAGATAGTCACGTTTCTTCAGACGACAGCAGGGGACTCAAAGACCATCGACCTGCATACATTTCTAAACATGATGAGCAGAATCAAGATTTACACGGGCGGACTTTAAGAATAGCGAAACAACAAAATTAATTAACATACGGGTAAACATACAATTTACGGTAGAATGGTTTGAAAACATAGTCGCAATTTTTACGACATTTCCTCATCCCATCGGTAGTGAGATATGATCGAGTGAATGGAAATTTTGAATGGAGGCTTTTATATTTTTAAGTAAATATAATTTCGTGGAGAAAAAGGAAAAAACAAATAATTATGACGTGAATGTAAGACATAATTAGAATTGAAAAGTACACAATTGTACTTCCATTTTTGATAGCTAAATAAATATCTATGAAATTGTGTACATTAAATTAATTAAACTCCAAACCCGTGAATATTTCCACGTACTCCAAAGCGACATTCCATGATCATGCTTTTCGAAGATCTCAGGCCGATTTCTAGTCGTTTTCCTTTAATTTTACCATCTCTGCTGTTCTTTTCAATTCAATGTTTTGTGCAATGGTAATTTGTGTAGATATGTGATTTGAGATTTGAAATAATTGTCAAAATTGTTCGTTCCACTCGTGCAGCTTTAGAAACAATTTAGAAAGTTTAATGAATTTTTATATCTGTATGACTCTTCTTGTTTTTGTTAAAAATTAAATTTGATATCTATACGTCATCATAATTTTGTAATTCTGGAAAAATAATTGTTCAAAATTGATTGTGATTTTTATATGTATATGTATATATTTTTAAACCAATTTTTATAAAAATAAAGTAATCGAATTACCAGAAACATTTCTTACTAACTCTTATTTTTCTTTAATGTCAGATTTTTTAATGCATTGTTTACTTCCATCTCTCTTCAATAAACTAGAGCTAAGGGGCTCGATGACCCCATTGAACAATTTCAAGACGAGCATATTACCAGGGGTACAGTTATAATATTGTATCTTGCTTACCCTCAAAGTATTTCTCTCATCAGGTAAAACTCCATTACCTTTTAGGCTCTCTTAGCACTTGGTACTTAACCAAATTCACAATTGAATGGATTTACAGACAACTAACAACATTGGTCACGTTACTGGTCGTACAGCCAAACTAAAAATTTTGGTCGCATTACTGGCCGTACAGCCCAACTAACAACATTGGTCGCGTTACTGGCCGTACAGCCCAACTAACAATTTTGGTCGCATTTCTGGCCGTACAGCCCAACTAACAACATTGGTCGCGTTACTGGCCGTACAGCCCAACTGACAATTTTGGTCGCATTACTGGCCGTACAGCCCAACTAACAACATTGGTCACGTTACTGGCCGTACAGCCCAACTAACAACATTGGTCGCGTTACTGTCCGGCTGAAGTGTTGCCCAAACGAAAAAATAAAAATCTCCTTTGCAACAGCCATAAAACATTTAATGTGAACGTTTACATTTAGAGAGTTGAATGGCTCCAATTAATCTGATCCATGCAGTGAGATAATTATAATTTGTCATTGCGCTAACAAGTGAAAACATGTGGCAAAATCCCCAAAAGTGGAAGACGGTGATTCGCGGTTCATTTGGGGCCATTAAAATTCATTTAGATTTAATCATAAGACCATAGGATTTCAAAAAGTTATTTTAATATATATTTTTTTTTTGTTGGAAGCACTTGAAAAATAACAATGAGAACTAGAAGGTGTAGTAGATGAGAGTTTTGACCCTATCGGAATCAGGATTTGACCCTATCGGACCCAGGGTTTAGACCCTCTCCCTAACCAGAGTTTTGAACCTGAAAACTAGGAAAATGAACAAAATCAATTTAAAAAATGGTCAAAAATAATTTTAAGATAAAAAAATAATGAGTCTTTAGGCATGGGTACACTTATGGAACTGAGCCTACATTGAGTCTTATGGCATGGGTACACTTATGGAACTGAGCCCGCATTAAGTCATAAGGTATGGGTACACTTATGGAACTGAGCCCGCATTAAGTCTTTAGGCATGGGTACACTTATGGAACTGAGCCCGCATTAAGTCTTTAGGCATGGGTAAACTTATGGAACTGAGCCCGCATTAAGTCTTTAGGCATGGGTACACTTATGGAACTGAGGCTACATTGAGTCTTTAGGCATGGGTACACTTATGGAACTGAGCCCGCATTAAGTCTTTAGGCATGGGTACACTTATGGAACTGAGCCCGCATTAAGTCTTTAGGCATGGGTACACTTATGGAACTGAGCCCGCAGTCCGCAATGCGTCAACGAACCTGTACTGTTATTTTTGACATCAGTATAAGGTATTGTGTGACTTGTAAAGGAAAATCTGAAACCACTTTTTCAACCACTCTAAAAACATTGGATTTAAAGTTATTTTCATCCATATAAATATTTATGCATCCTACCCCCCCCCCTCTTCACCCGTGAACTGTATTTACATAAGAAGGTTAAAATATTTATCAAATGCACCCACCCATTCTGAGGCGTATCATTGTGCTGCCTGGGGAATGGCTTAAAAAATTACACTCTCTCTCCCCCACCCACCCACCTCCCACGCATATTTTAATAAGTTTTTAATAAACATGAGCAAAATCATCCCCGAGAATGGTAGCTCCCTTACATACACCGCCGCACAATTTTTTTCACTCCCCTGAACTATAATTAATATTCTTATTTCCTACCGCAATTTTACATCACAATGCATACATTATCTATAAAAAAAAAATTCAATGTTAAATTCCGTATATTTAAAGTTTATGGTTACTTAATTTAAACATTAAAACCCATATCAAAGTATTCATAGTTTTTTTAAGAAACCCGTTTAGTGAAGGCAGTTCACCCAGCACTTATGTGCAATTATGTGGACTTCTTATATCGTGTGCATTGCTAAATGGTCGCATTGACCTATGCTTATTTATATGAAAATAATTTAAAATAAATCAAGTGTTATTTGGCGCATGGTAAAATTTTAATTACTTTTCTTTTCACCGCTGGTCTTGGTCGAGGGGTAACACGCCGAACTCTGGGAATTCCACTCCACACAACTGCGTCAACTGTCTTGAGTGCCGACTAGCATCTTTTTGGTTTATTTTAGTACTAAGTAATAAAAAAAAATAACAACATTATTATAGTTTATTTACGTTCTTCAAAAATGGTTTAGGAGCAGGGTTTTTCTTTTCACGAACTCCACTCTGGATAATTTATGTTCAGCTCCAGCTGAGGTCCGACCAAATTAAAAGGAGTTGAAGGGATGTTGAGTGTGTAAAGAAATATTTACTGTCATTTAAACTGGACCCCGGATCAGTGAGAAATTTTACCATCTAGACCTCCTGGCAAGGAAAATATTGCTCCAGAGCTTTAAATCTATAATTACAAATAACAATTAGAAATTAAATTTTCCAAAATAAACAACAAACCCCCCGATTCCCCCCCCCCCCGCCCCCTCTGGTGCTATCATAGCAATGGATTCCCCATAATGAAATTAAAATTAAAGTGTTTAACTTTTTCATTATTAAATTTCCTTATTTACTTTAGGTCAATTATGAAATTGTTTTTCTGTGGCGACCCCTTAGGTCTACTTTTGAAATATTTCCACAGAGAAACATAAAACTTAGTTGACTTAGTAGGCCTATTATTCTGTTAGAGTTATACTATAGACCTCTATTTTTCTTCTTTTGTATGTTGAAGCGTGTGAATTTTAATACAATACATATTTAAATCGACACCCTTCAATTGAGATATAATCGCAGAAAATAGCTCCCATTTCTGAAGAATACTGTTACATTGTACAAGTATAGTTATGTTCTACTCCATTTTCATAAATGAAAGTCAATGAAGAAAACAATAATCAATATAATTTTTTGGCTCATTTAATTTTCAATTTGAAGAATTGTTTGAAAAGTTTTGAGATACCAGTAGTTAGAAAGGAGAAATTGCAGTAGACTTCTTGTCTGTCTGATAACTGCCATTTTTGAGATACCAGTAGTTAGAAAGGAGAAATTGCAGTAGACTTCTTGTCTGTCTGATAACTGCCAGTGGAGCATAGGACATTAACTATTACTTTCCAAGGCTTCTAGTCTCTAGATATCTTTTCCAGCTCTATCAAATCTTTATAGCTGGGTACATTTTTGTCAACATTCCTTTACCATGGAAATCATTTCTGAATTATGCATTAAAATTTATAGTACACTCATTTGTAGTACTCTGCAATAGGTTAAAAAATGTATATTGAGTACAATTATCTATAGTTTTATCATTTATATACCTGTACTCTAACTTAAAATCTGTTCCAAACTATGACAGATAATATATAAGGGATGTGGTAATCTCTTTTTAAAAATAATTTAAAACATACAATCACAATACAAAGTCCAATCACAGATTTCACAAGAACTCACAAATAAAATTTATAATATTTTATTAAAAATGAGCAGTGCTGAATGAAGTTATCAAGAAGCACTACCATTAATAGTAGTATTTATTAGTCATTCAGTAATTTTCAAATAGGAAGGATGTCTCAATCATTGTTGACTATAAAGATTCTGTCATTTTATTTCCTTTCAAGTTATGGGATTGTGAATGCGTGTCATTGTTGAGTTTAATAATTTCTGAAAGTACGGCAAGATCGTCTTAGCCTAAGGTTAGAGCAAGAAGAAAAAATGGGATAAAAAGACTATTTACATTTTAATATAAGGTATGTTTAAAACAGATTATTTGGTATAAAAGGCACAATCTCGCATTGAGGTTAATACTTATTTGCCTTCAGATTTACAATAGTAATGAACTGACGATAGATACTGATAACGGTTTTTCACAAACAGGTTTACACAAAAATTAAATCAGAAACACTTTTTAGATTGAAAATACAAAATATAATTTAAGAAAATATAACGAAAGTCTAAAACATTAATTAGTTGTTTAATTCCAATTCATTTATACGTCATGTTAAATAATGTATACTAGAAACAAATGCTTAATAGAATTTCAGTAACTATTATGTAAATATGTTGTATGAGCACATGATTTAAAAAATTTGTTCATTCAACACTTAGTTACATTTGCGTGCAAATATTGTATTCTGTTTAAAATAAAATAAAAAATATAGAAAGTAAAAAATAAGCTAAGCTAAAAAAAAAATAATTGAAAAAAATTGATAACTATATTAAATTTATAGCTGCAATCCACTTTAATTCGATCCCTATTGTTTGGGATATAATGATAACGAAAACTAAGAATGCCGTAGATGGTATTATTGTAACTCAATTACGTAAAGTTGTTGCATCGAATGCTATTAAACGAGATACTGTCACACAACGTAATGGAAATAATAATGTTAGGCCCTTTGCTATGATGTCTAGGTGCTATAGGCTACTGTAACAATCTGAAATAGCAAAGGAATTTGCACTTTTTCATCTTTTTCACCAATAAAGAAGAAACAAGCAGCCAGGTTGAGAAAATAAGTGCCTCTGATATCATTTTAACTCGGTGAATGGAAAGGCTTAAATTCCATGTACATATCTGATACTTTCTTGATCGTAGATGATCTGATCTGGGGTTCAGAATAAAAGCTATCACTACAATCTAGCATCTCCATACTGTCTTCTTTATGCAGAGAGAGTCCAGGATCTATTAACTGTTCTCCTGCCAATCTCTTGTGAAACATTAATCTTCTTTCTACAGAAATGTCATATCTGTCTTACGACAAAAGTGCCTTTTCAGTAGTATGTTCCCGGTGCGGTCCGCAACCCCCATGGATTGAACTCCCCGGTCAGGGGTCGGGCGAGGGCAGGCTCACCTGACCCGCGCAAAAGGATCGAGCTCCATCATTACCATGTAGGATGAAAAGACATTTTAATGATATCAATGGAAACTTTCTTGGTTGAGAACCATTTCGAAACATTGCCAGAGAACTAGAAACTTAAAGTGTTAAAAACATGTCTTGTCTAAAAGACACCCACAACAATGAAACTATTTGTTATTTTCTGGGAAATGAGTTAATTTTGACATTTGTTTTGTTTTTAGAAATTTCTTGAGGTAAATAATACGAAATTAGATAACAAAAAACAATTTTTTGAATCCCGAATCTAAAAAATATGTTTATTTATTTAAATACATAAAAATACCATTCAAAAGTAAATTTTGTTTATTTAAATTTATATATTCCAATTTACATTTTAAATAATGGAACAATATGTTTTAAGACAAATAAATATTTTGTTTATATTACATTATAAAAGACATAAAAAAGTGAAAACGTGTAAAATAATAAAACTTAAAGTGTTTTATTGATTCGTATAAATTATTTGTCTTTTCTTAAACTGTGTATTTCTCAATTAATAGAAAATATATTTTTCCTCTGCCAAGGGTCTGGTGAGGGCGCTCACCTGCCCCGTGCCCGGCGATCGGTTTTTGATCTCCCCATCTGTCGATCTGTCTGTCGAGCTATCCGTCTATCTATCTATTTATCTATCTGTCTGTCTATGTCTCTCTCTCTCTCTCTCTCTCTCTCTCTCTCTCTCTCTCTCTCTCTCTCTCTCTGTCTATATATATCTATCTGAATTAATTTAAATATTTATTAATATACTTAAAATACTTGATTTGTAGCACTCTGTATAAAATATCAATACTCTTATCATTTGATTTATAAACAAAACTAATGAAGATGGTCATCCATTTATTGTTGATTAACTCATCTACAGAGAAGAAGACAAAACAACGACTGAAAGGCAAAGGCAAAGGTAAGTCGTGTGTCGTACTCAACCTCACTAACGTATAAGTAGTGTGTCGTAGTCACCTTTACTCACGTATAAGTCATGTGTCGTAGTCAAACTCACTTACGTATAAGTCGAGTGTCGCAGTAACCCTTACTCACATATACGTCGTCTGTCGCAGTCAAACTCACTACGCATAAGTCGGTTGTCGCAGTTAAACTCACTTACGTATAAGTCGTGTGTCCCAGTCAAACTCACTTACGTATAAGTCATGTGTCGCAGTCAAACTCACTTACGTATAAGTCGTGTGTCGCAGTCAAACTCACTTACGTATAAGTCGTGTGTCGCAGTAACCCTTTCTCAGTATCTGCCGCGTTTGCCAGGGTCACACGAATATCTGGATGTTCTCAGCTATCACGAGTGGATCTCTCCTGGGTCAGGCTTATTTTTCCTTGTTTCCTGGTAAAGGGAGCTTATTCTCTAGTGAATGGACCACATCCATGAAGTAGTGTGTTTTAAGCCTTGTCCGCTTTACCTAGCGATCTTGTCAATGGAAACCGTATCCAGAAATTTGCTTAAAAGAAAATTTGTCGACGGAAAATTTATCGACGGAAGTCTGATCGAACGGAAATTATACATTATATTTTTATTTTATTTATAATTAATATTATTATAACGATTTATTTCTGGTAGGCTTCATATCATAATTAAAAGCAATAGCTATAGCATACACTACATGGGGAAACACATTTGAAATATCCACTGGCCATATGAACATATATGCCTATTGATTTTGAATGTATCCATTTTACAATGTACCTGTTTAGTTCTTATTGGGCCTCCTAATTATTTATCATAGTCAAATAAGTTCCTGTCAAGTTGACACAGTGCACTTTCATAACGGTAACATTTCGTAACACCAGACACCAACATCCGTGTTACTTGCCGCCGGCTTATGAAAGTTCTCTTTGAATTGTTCTGTTTTTTTTTAAATCACGGTCCAATCACTAAATTCCTTACGGGCAAGCGAAAATATCAGTCACCTCTGTAGACTGATTTGCAACAACAACTGCCCAACATATCTTCATTTTAACGACCGAGAACACGTGGTCGCTGGAGCCATGAACCGTTCACAAACACACGACGCGTTCAAGATGNATTTCTCAGTCAATGGTAACCCAACGCACCCCCCCCCCCCCCCCCCACATCCTCTCCTCCCCCACAAACCAAATTAAAAATAAAAAGATGTTCGACTTACAAAGTGCCATTGGCGAGGAGAATCTCTTGAGCGCACTGGTCATTCGCTTCATTAGCCAACATCAGGGCGCTTCTACCCTGAGAATCTGTAGCATTAATGCTAATCCCAGGCTTACAGAGCATTTCTTGGATTGTATCAGATCTCTTGTATTTAGCATAATAGTAGAACTGGAAGACGCATAGGTCGAGAGATGGCTCCAAACTTACATTACCTGCAATGAACACTCCCTTAGATTTAGCATTAAAAAGTGATGGCGCTTTGGATGAAATAGTCCGGGAGCTTAGGCTCGCTGGAGCGGCTGCTGGAACTGCTGCTGGAACTGTTGCTGGAACTGTTGCCGGAACTGTTGCCGGAGATGTTGCTGGAACTGTTGCTGGAACTGTTGCCGGATATGTTGCTGGAACTGTTGCTGGAGATGTTGATGGGGCTATTGCTGTGTCAAATATTTAAGACAAGCAATGAACACTCCCTTAGATATAGCGTTAGACAATGATAACGTTATGGATGAAATAGTCCAGAAGCTTAGGCTCGCTGTTATTATACTATTGTCCGTAATACTTTTTTATATGGACTGTTATGATTCCATTGATAGTAACACTGTTTAGACGAACTTTTATTATTCTATTTTTAGAAATACATTTTAAGCTGGACTATTATAATAATGTTGATAGTAACACTTTTATTCTAATGTTAAATTCCACTATTAAAATTAAGGCAGCATGGACAACATTAAAAAGATTGTTATTTTGGTCTTTAGGTTATCACTGAAATAGTATCATTACATGTATTGTATTATACTTCTGCTTATACCAGTACATATCCTCTGTAAAGGAACACGGGCTGCTGGTAAGAATAAGATCAAGATATCAGTTGTTCTAACAACGCTCTTTAATTTTTAAAAAAAATTATCATATAGGCATCTTGATTTTTCTTTTATAGCAAAATTTCCAGTTACAGAAAGGAAAGGAAGGGGATGTATTCTGGAGCTTTATTTTCGTTATGAATTTGTTACCATTCTTTGTCTTTACTTTTCTTTCGTTTTTAGGTATATTTAGGATATAAAGATAGGATGTAGCCTACAAGGATTTTCTAATCGTTTTTTTGTGTGGTTTTTTGCTGTTAAAATAATTGTTTGATGAAACATTTGCCGAAACGTTTGAGTTGATATTTTCTCTAATTATAATTTAAAAATATTATCATGCACGTAAAAATGTCCATCGCCTATGTGCTACCCCCGATATATATGTCCCTAAGAAAGTTGATAATTTATCAATTTCATTTTTTGATTTATCTTGTGCTGCCTTGGGCAAATGAAAGTATCGTGCTATTTCACCCCCACCCCAACCCCCAAACAAAGAGTTTTTCTTTAAAGTTAATAAAATCATCCAAGGGATTGTAACCCCCTGACACAAAATCATGTTTGGATTCATTTCATATACTTCTCCTTATTTAGATGATTGATAAGTGCATTATTGAATGATATTTGGCTATGTAACTTCGCTGCACTGAGTGAATTAAACTGCATTTTCTTATTAAAAGTATATTTAAAGGTTACGTTTTTACTACTTTATAAAATTTATGAAAGGTATATTTTTGGCATTATTAAAATGTAAAAACTTATTAAATGTTTGAAATGCAAAACTTAAATTGTATTTAATTTTAGAAGTTTAAAACGCAATCAATTATATTAACTAATTTTACTTTTAATAAGGGGGGAATAGTATTATCATGTAATTTTGTTACTTGTGGTAATTAAATCAAAGAAACTTAGAGCTTGACTAAAATAAGCAATTCACGCAATGACGTCATTTACATATTTATTTACATCAAATTAATTTTATTTTTATTTCGCAATATTAACAACGCACTAAAAAACGCACTAAAAATATCAAATGTTTGGTTTTTCCAGATAAATGTGGTTTGGATGCAATTCTAAAATCATAACTATTCATAAATTGTTTTCATAACTTTTACATTGGGATAATATGCTTAAAATAGTTCCATAGTTGTTACGTTAATGTATTTGTATTTAATAATAATACTTAAACTTTTACTAAAATGAAAGAGGATATATAATATTGTTTGGGGCATGTAAATTTATTCGATTACCCTAAAGTAATTGAAAATAACTATAATTGTTTTTAAGAATCGGAACGTATCTAAATATGGTCAGTTCTTTGGCGTTACAACAGCATAGCTCATTCTTATGTATATTTTAGTTCTTAATCCATGTATCTAAGATAAAATATTACCATAATATGAGTAAAGATGCTAAATGAAAAAATAGTAATGTATTATATAAGCGATAACTTAATTAATTCATACTTAAGTGATGCCTGTTAAAGAAGACATAAGTTGAAGCTTTCTAGTTGGGTGAAGATAAATACAAGATCAGTAGCATTGGTGACAATTTATGGGAAAGAGTTCTAAAAAAAATCCTTTAGGGGGAGAACTGGATGGTTTTTTTTTGTCGGTGAAAATAAAATTGACATATATAAGCACTCTTAGACATTCTAGAAAATTAAAACATGGTACCATGGAAGCCGATCTACTCAATAATATTTTTAAAGGGACACCGGGAACCAGATGAGGGGATTCTGTTAAGAGTTTTTTTTTGTTTTTATGGAAAGCATCTGATTTGACAGATTTGATTTAGTTGAAAGGTGAGCAGTTACTCATTGGCTGCTTGATGGTGTAAATAAAGACAAGAAAATCTCGATTTCTCTAGTTTCTTCGTGTGCAGTATAAATTATCGTGTATAGCATCAAATTTGTTTTAGTTTGGAAAGACATTTCACTCTACCTTCAAAGTGCTTAATAACTTAAATAACTATGAGGCTACTTTGTGCAACATTTCGAATGAGTGGGCGCAACTCAGGTACTTTGTGGATGCAAGATGTTTGTTTGGGATGCAATCAAGAGGTTCAAAACTCAGCTGCTAGTTTAATTCTAAAGGGAAAAAAAAAACGTGATCACGTAACTCCACTACTCCACTCGCTTCATTGGCTAAACGAATGTCTTTCTGTCTATGCACGCCTTCGACAGCTTCGCTCCTCCACAGACGCGTGTATTATGTCCATTCACATGCCCGAAATTGTATGGTGAACGACATTTCTTTTTCTGCGCCCCCAAACAATGGAATTATCTCCCACTACACATCCGCAATGTACCGAAAACCCGGGCCTTCAAAACTGCACCCAAAACAGATCTCTTCAAACTCTACTACCCTGACTGATTCCCCCCTCTGATCGATAACCAATGCTGCTGGTTGCCGCCCATGGCTTGATATGTAAAAGTTCCGGGGTGCCTTGTGTGAATATACAATTGTTTTTTGTGTTGTTATACAACGTTTTTTTTTTTTAAATTAATATTATTTTTTAATGTCATGATTATGTTTTCTAATATTTGGATGTACAGAGTAGAATCGTCCTGTTAAACTCTCGGTCGTAAGGCAGGGTTTTCAGCCAACAATCCAGGGGATGTTTATATTTTATTACTTATTTAAAAGGTATTCATTATGTAAAATTTAAAATCGATTTAATCATTCAGCAACAATGTTAAGACACGCCGTATGCCAGGAACAAGCGCTAAGAGAGACAACCGATGAAACAGAATTAAATTTAGAAAATACGGGGTTTTGTACCATTTAATATTATCGACAATCTAAAATCTAAGGCGAGCTTTGCTGCGTTGAAAGGAATAAAGTACACACACACCAACATCAATGAGAGGGAAAAGGGAAAAGAAACATGTGAACAATCTTAAGCATCACGTGGTGTAGATTATCAAACGACGCTTAAGAGACTGCTGAGCAAGCAAAAATACTTCACGCTAGTTTTAAGTCAATTACCTTTAAATCGACGCATAAAGTAAAAAGTCCTATGTATGCGTTAAGCATCCCCCTGTCTATTTATTTGAAGCGGGTTTGAATTCTTCAATTTTTTTTTCTATCATCATTGATATTTAGAAGAGATTTAGTAATTTTTTTATTTTTTTTATTGCTTTGATTTATTTTATTATATGTTAACTTCACTATTTATTTAAAGACGCAATTGTTTCCAAATGCTAAAACTTAAGATTAAATTCGAATAAGTGAAAATCAGCACACATTGCTGCATTGTTTTTTGTCTATATGTGCCTGAAAACCTTTCCGTAATAGGTAAGAATAATGTGTTTGTTATTCGAAAAAAAGTGTTATTTTAAAGAATCTAATGTGAAGTTACATTTAAGTGGAAATTAATACAGGCTTTAATAAGGTTTAAGAAATTTTGCTTGAATCAACTTAAAATTAATCGCTAGCAAACTACATGAGTTTTTACATTTGCAATCGACATAATTAATCTTTTAATCATAAGTCAATAGGCCTAAGCCTTATTAGTATTATTTATGATCTGGATTAATCGATCACAACATGAGGTCACATTTATGGTGCAAGTGGATCCTCCTTTCATCAATTTTTCAGGGGTGGGGTCGGATGTCGACTACACAGTTGTACGTTGTAGGATGTTCTTTCCAGCTGCACGTGATGGGAGTCCTACAACCTCTCAGTCCTTTTTGATACGGGCTGATGGTTTGATAGGTGGATGACCGTGGATGTGGAATCTGTGTTGACTCCTCGTTGTCTGGCCTCAATGGCTTATCCCGGATCCAGCCGCTGAGATGAGGTGGATGGAGTCCGACAACACGACAACAAGCCTATATATACAGCCAAGCTATATGACAACCATGCCAAGTGACAACAGGCAATATGAGAACCATGTTTATAAATAACAACCAGAATAAATGACAACCAAGCTATATGACAATCAGGCTAAATGACGACAGGTTATATGAGAACATTGCTATATGGCAGCCATGTTATATGACAACAGGCTATATGACTGTGACGATGTGAGGCTGGACTTAGTCAAAATTCTTCCACCGTCCATTTGATGTATATTTATATTAATCACCAAGAGTGTATTACGGAGGAATTTGTAAATATTATTGTTCAATAAAAATTTGTAGTTATTTTGTCCTTCAACAAAGACTTTGTTTCAGTCTATACTATATGTATATCGATAGGTTGTTATGTCTGTGTGGTAATTTGGCTTAAATAACGAATCCCTAGACAGAGTGCCAAGGGGAGATCTCATACCCCTCACTAATATATCATAAGTCAGATCACCACAATGACAACCTTGCTATATGGCAACCAAGTGGTCAGTTCTTAAAGTAAATAAAACAAATATAATAAATAAAATGTCCTTAAAAGTTTCGCCTTTTTCACATTTAACAAATTTGTACGTTGAAATAATTTATTTTTTAAAAACTTAATAATTAAATAGCTTTAAAAGTTCATATAAGTATACTAATTATTGTATTTATATATATTATAGCAATCATATATGTTAAATCCAAGACCGTTTAAAGATGTGTTAAAATCAACATACAAATGTTAATTTTTGTGAATTATTATTACAAAGGAGAGTTAAAAGAAATAATATATAGTATTTTTTACAAGAATTTTAATTGTTTTAAAAGCAAAAGATAAGTACACTACATTTTAAAACTAATAAAATATGAAATTTTGGGGTTTATAATTAGAAAAATTGATTGATTAATTTATTTTTTATGTCTCTTTGTTTGAGGCGTGCTAGTTCAGTCAGGGTTTTTTGACGCTGGTTATTTGGGTTGTAAATATTTCAAGTATGCAGTGGACAGTGACACGAGGAAGTTTAAAGATGGTCTATGAGTGTAAGTCGTAGTGAAACAGTAAGTAGCTATTTAGACTGTTTGATATGATCTTTATTCTAAATGAAATGACTTTCAAAGAAAAGACATGATGACATTAAATTTGAAAAAAATACCATACATTATTTAGCTGTTCTATGAAACTCCATTTCCTAAAGATAGTTTTTTTTATGGACATTTGTAATAACTAATTTGCTGTGTTATGTAGAAAAAACTCAATACAGATAATTGACGCACGTTTTCTTTTGTCCTACGATAAATTTTGTTCAAATAATTTGTTTGTGCATTGCGTATAGAAAGTACGTTTGTGACGCGTTCGTGTACGCTTATTTTTAACCCTTCGTGTTACGATTATGTCAGACTAAGATAAAACCAAAACGAGACAATAAACATTGACTGGATTTTAAGTCGATGGTGTCTTTTGTTGACATTACAACTGGTAACTCGACAAGACAAATAAGGAAGTAAGTCTACCTTGGAACATGAGAGACAGAACTCAGGAAGCAGTATGGATATCAACGGGGCCTTTAATGAGTCGATTGCAAGAAATTTCAAAACAAGAAAGTTGTTGTAAGGAAAATTTTTGAACGGAAATGTGTTCAGAAAGAAATAAGGGGAAAGAACAAGACGAATAAATTATATTAAAAAGTGAACATTTCCCCATTTCTTGATCTCCAGAAGTCATAGAGAAAGAAATCATGTTTCCCCATGAATCTAAAAAATCTTTACTCGGGATTGCCAAACAAAGTAACTTAATTTGATTCTATAATTTATTGACAATATATCAATGGTTTTTGTTGCCAGAAAAGTGTCATCCAAATAGCTTATGGGGTCAACCAGGAAGATCCCAGTTAGAGCAAGATATCAGAACGACCGGTTGAAGTAAAGATAAAGTTTGGACGTGTCATATACAACTGGGCGCCGAGGGACAGAATTCTGAGTTGCGTCAAACTCGATCAGAGAACCACGACGTCATCAGGTTGAGACAGATATGTACTGTTACCTTGGTGCTTTTTGTCCAACATTGTAAGTACGTAGTGCGCTCTAGTCAAATCAATGAAAACATGTACACGATCTTAACCTTTGCTGACTTCTTTGATGATTGATGAATGGCAATTCAAGCAATAAATGATATGTTATATGTATTACAATTGTACAAATGTTTTTTTTGGAAGCATAATTTCTTTTCGCAATGGTGGCAAATACTACAAATGATCTCTTTCTACATTATATATGTAATGGCTATTTGATAAAGAAGAACAAAAAATGTACGCGCCCTTCATATTGTTGTAACCCGCCTATACTATTGGTTCGTTGTCTTTGGAGTTAATCTAAATATACATCAGGGGCATATCCTTACATAGAAGGACATTAGACCTTCAAATCTAATTACATAAGAACATACTAAATAATTGACAACAAATTCTTTGTCTTAAGTAGCAATACAAAACTCAAGGTCCAGAGAGCAAAAAAAATAATTTACACACTAGTATTACCAGTGTGAGAACGATGAGGGAAAAGTCCAAGACATGCTAAGTACGTGTAATGTGCAGTTTTATAACTTTCATAAGAATTGTGACAATGAGAGCTCGAGACACACAACTATTATCATTAATGTCACCTTCGAAGACACACATCCCAATTCACAAGTACTTGAAATAAGAATTAGCTGATTATAATGAATAATTTGTAAGTGAGGAAGGAATTAATTTCGCACACCTGGTTGGCTTCATTTATACCAACATTTGATTTAAAAATAGCAGAACTAAGCACACAACAATGAGGTACACAAGGTGAACAGCAGCTTTGGCATGTCTTTGGTCCCAAAATATCTCCGAATATTTGATTATAAGTTTGCCGATAAAGGAGCCATTGGTATGTCACGTGATAACAGCATAATCAAATATAATAACTGATGGACTACATTCAATTTTTGTAAATGAACTATATATAATAACAGTATCCTCCATGAATGTGTCACTATGGCATATGTCTAGTAATAATAACCACCTCTTGCTTCCCATTTGTTTATTTTGATTTGTGTGAAAGGTATAGAGTCTTTGCATGATTTGGGATGGGAGGATGAGTACACTTGGTAAATATGGCTGTCAGTTGGTTTGTAGTATGCAGATCTGATCAATTCGTTTTCTTTCAATGGTATGGTGATATCAAGGAAGTTGACAGAATGTCCAGAGATTTGAGAAGTAAATTTTATGGATTGGTGAAATGAGTTTAATTAATAAAAATCTACACATTTCTGGAGATTATTACTTTCCATGCTGTTGATACCTATGCCGTAATCTATGTACGTCCTATAAAATTGAGGAATGTGGCCAGTATAAGCCCTCTATGTCATATATTTAAAATGACCCATTAATAAGCAAGCATAGCAAGCGCCCATTTTTGTGTGCATGGCTACAGCACTGATTCGTTCTAAGAAATGGCCATTGATTTCAAAGGAGTTGAGGTCAAGTACCAGTTCGGCCAATATGATCATAGTGTCAGTAGGGATAGAGAACTGCGTTTTTTGTCTAGGAAAACTTTCTAGACCCTAAGTCCGTCAGCATGTGGGATTGATGTGTATAAGGAGCAGACATCAAGTAAAAACAGTGAGTGGTTTGTGTCAGGGTTGATGTTTAGAAAATTAAATGTCACTAGAGCGTGGTTGGTATCTTTAATGTAGGAGGGTAATGAGGTAACATAGGGTTGAAAGACCTCATCTAGAAATTCTGAAATGTTTTCAGTGGGGCAGGCGCAGGCTGAGACAATAGGTCGTCCTGGGTTTCCCACTTTGTGAATCTTAGGCAGCAAATAGAAAGAAGGTTTGCCAAGGTCACTATCAAAAATGTGTAAGGTAGAGGCCGATTTTGGAAGTGCTGATTCGTTAATGAGGTTTTTTTTATTGTCTGATGCACAATTTCATTATGTTGAACGATGGGGTTATTCTTGAGGGGCTTATAGAATCTTTCATCCCTTAATTGTTTATCAGCCTCTTTAATGTATACATTATTGTCCCAAACTACGCCAGCGCCACTCTTGTCGGCACGTTTGATCACAATGTCGTTACGTTTACGTAACACAGACAACGCCTGAGATTCTTGTTTAGAGAGGTTGGAATGGCGAAGTTTTGGGAGAGACGGATTGTTGTTTAATAGCTCTTTATCTTAATCTACAAATTAAATTTAAATGTGTTTTTAAAGCATGCAATTCTACGTTACAAATGGCATTGATTATATTGTATAATTTTTCAGTTAAAATAATAATTGTACGTGTGTTTGGGGGTGGGGGTTTTCCTATACCAACGGTCGCAGTATCTCTCACTTAAACTTCGCCGATTTAATTATACTCTCTTTGATATTTTACCCATTCGGAACATGATGACTTAATTGATTTAAATATTCAAATATTTATTGCTCATCTAAATAACCTATTTAACATTAAACATAATCCTGGGACTAATTAGTTTCCTATTGTGTATGTGTTATATCAGCTGTTCTTTTTTGGCTTCATTTTTAAATAGACGTTTCGATATGTTACCATAAAAACAAATGTCCATTTGGTCACATCTCAAATTCCTGGCTTGTTTAAATCTTATCAGAGGCATAGAAATGTACGTCACATTACAATTAAATTTAACCCACAAGCAGACTGACGTGCTGGTAATGGACTTCGCAAAGGCATTTGACCATGTGAATCACAGTTTGCTTCAACACAAACTCCAGAGATATGGGATCCAAGGCACCACTAAAACATGGATCTCTAGCTTCCTCAGCCACCGACGCCAAGCAGTAGTGGTGGGCGGTACAAGCTCTTCCTTTGTCGATGTGAAGTCAGGGGTCCCCCAGGGATCAGTGCTGGGCCCCTGTTTGTTCCTAGCATATATTAATGACCTACCCGAGAAACTGACATCACAAGCAAGACTGTTCGCAGATGACACAGCGGTGTATAGGACGATCGCCAACAGTTCTGACCAGGACCAGCTACAACAGGATCTCAATCTGTTAGCTGAGTGGGAGATGAGCTGGGACATGAATATTCACACTGCCACATGCCAGTCTCTAGAAGTTGTACTCCTCTACATTATCAATACGAAATGCACTGCCATATACTTGAGCTAGTTTCCTCCGTAAAGTACCTGGGTGTTACTATGCAAAGAGAGGTCCGCTGGGACGAGCATATTAACAATGTATGTAACCAATCAAACAAGACCCTGAGGTTCTTAAAGCGAAATCTAAAGATTTGCAACTCCTGTGTGAAAGAAAGAGCATATAAAGCCTTTGTCCGTCCGGTTTTAGATTATGCATCTTCAGTCTGGGACCCATTTACCCAGAAGAGCATTGACAGGTTGGAGGCGGTCCAGAGACGAGCAGCACGCTTTGTCCTAAACCGTCACAGGAATACCTCTAGTGTTGGCAGCATGCTGCCAACACTAGGCTGGTCACCATTGGAGAAACGACGACGACAATCTAGGCTCTCCATGATGTACAAGATAAATAATGGGCTGCTCTACTGTTCCAGTATTAAACAGAAACTCGTCCTTCTCCCCCATAGACAGCGACGAGGCCATGACAGGCAATTCAGGCTCATACCAGCAAAAAGCCAATATAGGAGCTGCTCATTCCTGCCCAAGAAGATAAGGGACTGGAACAAGCTTTCAAAAGGAACAGTTGAGGCGAAAACACTAGACACATTTGTGTCTATTGCCTCAAGCCTTCAAACCCCCAGTGCATGATTCCCTCACAAAGTGGCACTGGAAATCAGTTAAATTTCTTCATCAACACCAGGCACAGAAACATTGCAAATCCCATCTACATGCATAGGAGCCAAAATGATCAATAAATTGATCGTGGGCCCTTAAGATATAGAAGAAGAAGAAACCATATTTATTACTTAGAGGATGTACATATATACATTTGAAATCTCAACCTATATGTTTTAATTTGAAATTAAGCACCAGCAAAGGTGTATACTGTTGACACGGATTGCATTAGCTTAGTATTCTCAAGGAAATGTGACTTAATTGATCCAAGGCGTTGTGTATGTGCAGCAAACTGTGTTGTGAAAGGAGACACGTACAAAAGTAAAAGTAGATGAAACATAATTGTAGGCTTTTTATAATGGGAATTAGGCATTCCTATAGTGTTCATAAATACATACAATATTTTTCAACCCCTAGATGGCACTGCAGTTGTTAGCACAAGCCCACTTGTCTTGGTTGGGGCCATCTCCTCTCAACTGATGAATCTCTCTTAAATGGTTTTAATTTGAATGTGGTTTAAAAAAAACACATGTCTAAAACCTTTGTATAAACTTAAGTCCATGATATTTCAGCTAGTTGATCTTAAACTATATTTAAATTGTTTCCCAAACATAGATTTAATAGCCTCGTAAAAGGGAATGTTTCAATTTCATTTTTTTTAAAAGAAAAACCTGTGTACATTTTTATCTTCAAAGACAGCGACTACTTCTAGGAAGTCATTCTTTTATAATTTTTTTAAATTTAAATCTATTCACATGAATTTTTTTTTGCTAAAAATAAAAAAAAAATTTTTTAAAACTATTTCTGCGTTAAAATTGCTAAGATTAAAAGCAGTAAATTTTTAAAAATTCACAGTATTATCAATTTCACAAATTCCAAGATAAATTTTATGAGATTGTAAACTTTCAAGATAATTTAACTATTGACTTCTTCTTGGTATCTTTTGTTATATAAAGATCTGTGATGCAAATGAACTTTTTATCATTACAATAAAGATTTGACCTCTAGTCATGTCGTAACCGATTCTTGTATCATCATTAGAACTGTAGCATCCCAAAATCAACATGTTTTATATTAATAGTAATGAGTGAAAAGCAGGCTGTCACACAGGGAGCGTCATGCGTGACGACTGATCTCCATTAATAGGTTGCATTTATTTTTAAAGAGAGGAGACTATTATCTTAAACAATAAGGATCCCTATGTTTGGTGAGGGACTGTCTAGGTAGGGTCTAGGTCTTCCGTAGACCTATTGTTAAAAGGCCACTAGGTTGGGGGTAGGACTGTTATTAGAACTATTGTTTAAATGCCGGCATGTATTAGAAAATGAGACGTTAACTCTTATAATTTCTTTAACACTTAGACCTACTGAGTATTTTCTCAAATACCCTAACCTGTTGTAATAAAAAAAATGGAATTGTTGAAGGCTTAGTACAGTGGCTCTTAAACTTTCTGATGCCGCGACCCTTTAATACATATCCTCATGTTGTGGCGACCCCAAACCTCAAAATTAATTTTCGTTGATGCTTTATAACTGTAGAATATGGGTTTTCAGATGATCATAGGCGACCCCTGGGAAAGGGTTTCGCGACCCACATGTTGAGAACCTCTGGCCTAGTACAACTATAGTTATACAAAAAAGCACTTGTTGAAGGCCTAGTTGAACGATAGTTCACGTATTGTAAGTTTTATATCCAACAACGCTGACTCTCACAGTCTATAAATAAATCACGAAATTGAAATGCATATTCTATTATATCATCATGGAGACTGTCTTATATAAACTCTACCACTGGGACTGGGAGAATTGCATTGTCTAAGAAGGCAAAACATTTTTTTAAAGCTCAGAAGTAGCGTGAGACCAAATGTTTGAAAAATACCGAACTAAAGATCGTGGCATATATTATTTGTACATTTAAGTTTGCTCTGTTGTTTACAAGAAGACTTTTGGTTTATGGAGAAGACTTGGTTCATTTAATAGCTCAGTGGTCAATGAGTGTTGGAGCCGGTTAGGGTTAAGGACAAGGGATAGTTGGGAGATGTTTCCGGGTGGTCAGTGTTTTAGTGGAAGGTGAAAGATCGATGGGAACTGAAGATAAGGGTGGCATTTCTTTGGTTGTTTTTTTTCGTTGTTTTTTTTTTTTTTTTTTTTTTTTTTTTTTTTTTTTTTTTTTTTTTTTTTTTTTAAATTGAGGTTGATAAGAAAGTTGAGATGATAGGATAGAGTTTGCTTGAGGTTGGGCTGGTGTATTTTCTGTGTGGTGGGATGAGTTGGTAGTAATGGGTTTAGACGCAGTAATAAATCTAAAGTATTTGGGGATAAATGAGGAATAATATAGAGTATATTACATGGTAAGATAAAAAAATAGAAAATAAACAACTACAAATTTAAAGAAGAATTCACAGTAAACGGTAGAATTTAGTAAACAAGAGTTTTATAATGGTAACATCGTACAGAAGACTAAACATATGTGTACAATCAATTCATCAAAACATAAAAGATGACTTAATTAACCTTTAAAGCTTCACCTCCTACAATGTATCCCTTCAACCATATTTGGCAGTTTCTTTTTTATGATCAATCACTTAGTCAATTTAATGGAAATAATATACATACAAATACTCGCTTTTTTAAAAATCAATCAATTAAGACCCACCCCCTTCTCCACCGTAGTGAAGCTCGGGTATATTGGCTAGTTTGAAATACGATCAAAAAAAATCACGAGCACCAACAATAACCAAACATCAAAAAATCATTTAAAAAGTTAAACAAATTAAATACATTTGCAAAATGCTGAAACCATCAAGGCTTTTAATTTGTATTTAATTTATTTATTATAAATAAATAATATCACCATCAGCTTTTTTTATTAAAAAAAATAATCCTTGAAGTCATGTGAGATTAGATTAATTAAATCTTTATATTGAACTAACAAAGATGGGAACGAATTGAACATTTATTTGATTGAGAATATTAACAAAGATGTTGCTGTTGTTGTGATTTATCAATTTCCATCTTGGCCTGTTAATCATTTGAATCTTTAAGTTGTAAAAATAAAATATGAAAAATTATACAATTTATCATGAAAAAAGATTTAAAAATCACGTGTTTCAGCTAAGATTTTGAAAAAAAACTACAATCTTGTTTTAGTCAAACCTGTGATTGCTATCATATTAAGCAGCATTTATTAAATTGGTTAAGAAAACCATTGCAAGGACCAATACTGACACAGTGAGACCTGAAACAGCATCTGTAGGGGAAAAACATGATATAGCAAATATAAAATATGATTATGGACTACTTTAAATTCTATTGAGAATTAATGAAAAGGTAGTTTGTTTTTAATCTGTTACAGATAAAAAAACTAGAAATTAATGTGTAAAACTTTATTGAATCACAAAAATTTTGCTATCACGTGATATCCACTTAATTAATTTTTAAGAGTTGAGGAAATCAACTTTTAACCATTGCCTTGTATAACAAAACCTGTGGCTGAGTTACTTTGATAAATACATATATACATATTTAGAGCTCATTCTTAAGTCTTCATTCTTAATATGTCATAAATACGTTTTAGCTGGCTTGAAACATTCTTTTTAGCTTGAATTTCCTCTCATACCAAATGAAATTGGTAGGCATACTAATGTCATTGTGTGCGGCTCGTGTAAAATGAGGCCCTAAATAAAATGTTTTTTTTTTTTTTGTTTTTTTGTTGTTTTTTTGAAAAAAACGTGTTAAATATTAATTGCATTTCATAATGGTTTTTCATTATTTTTATTTTAGAACGTTTATTTACTTAAATTTTTAAAATATTTTTATAATAATAACTTATATTGATTTAAATAAAATGTTTTTTTTTTTTTTGTTTTTTTGTTGTTTTTTTGAAAAAAACGTGTTAAATATTAATTGCATTTCATAATGGTTTTTCATTATTTTTATTTTAGAACGTTCATTTACATAAATTTATAAAATATATCTATAATAATAACTTATATTGATCGTCTTATTGTTGAAGATGAATTATTTATATAAATCTCTTTGACTTAAGGACTTACTTTTAAAGGTTAAAGTGACTTTTTCACTTATGGCGTTTTGTCCGCCCACAGATGCAGTGCAAGAGTATTCGCCATCGTCTGATTCTTTCGCTGCCTTTATGGGGTAATTTTGATCTTTCACATTTGTGACAGTACCACTGAAATATCAACAGATTCAATCAGATTTTTCAGACCCTATTACATTCTATTAGGTTCAATCTGATTATCTCAGTATACATCATATTATATCAGATTCAGTTAGTTTCATCAACATTCTGTAAGATTCAATCAGATTCAGATTTGATATAAACATCTTAAATAGGTTTTTAATTGTTTATGAAAATGTAAATTGTGACTAAAATATTCTTTTGTGAAAGAAGCTCACTTACTTAATCCTCCATGAGAATGTAAGTACATTTGGTTTGATCACATGTGTACTGCATAACAAATTGTAATCCTTCTTCTGAAATAAATTATTGATGTCCGCTACTCCTGTGATCACTGGGGCTGACACTAAAACACGAAGAAATTTTTGTCATAAATACAAGACGAATTTATGTTTCTACGTTATTGATAAATCTAGGCAAAACTTAGTAAGCATACGCCATAAGACCAGATAGAATTATTGCCGGATTTTAAACTTATGATGTTCAGTCTATTTTGCTAGCGCACAATTTTAACTATTGAAAATGTGATATCTCTTGAGTTTATTACCCCATTTTAAAGAGACCTTTAAGCATTTCTCCTCTTCAATATGTATCAAAAA
This sequence comes from Lymnaea stagnalis, assembly GCA_964033795.1. Classification (NCBI taxonomy): domain Eukaryota; kingdom Metazoa; phylum Mollusca; class Gastropoda; family Lymnaeidae; genus Lymnaea; species Lymnaea stagnalis. The sequence continues at coordinate 37,338 of CAXITT010000838.1, read as the reverse complement.
GATTTTCAGAGCCCACCCCCCCCCCCTTACACACTTTTTGTGTGTGGAGGGTGGGGTCTTTAGAAAAAAGTTATAGGATGGGACGCTACTAAGCTTTGACCACTCTTTCAATCTGAGACCTTTAAGCATTTCTCCTCTTCAATATGTATCAAAAAGATTTTCAGAGCCCACCCCCCCCCCCCTTACACACTTTTTGTGTGTGGGGGGGGGGGTCTTTAGAAACAAGTTATAGGATGGGACGCTACTAAGCTTTGACCACTCTTTCAATCCACTGCAGGACTCAAGAATCAGTTCAGGAAGCTTTCATTACATTTTTCCCCAGCAAAATCATACGAATCAGAAGGAAGGCAAATTCTACAACAATTTTAACCTCATCTTATGGAAAATGTTATAGCTCGTCAATACTTAAATTCAATTTCTGTGGAGTAATTTCTTCTTTTTTCGGTAGGTCTGTGGGTCAAGAGCGATTACTATTTTTTTCTTATCAATGAAATCTAGATGCATTTCAGTCAGCTTATTGTTGGTTTAGTTAAGGTTCATTTAAAGCTTCTCCTGGACTGTCTACTCCACCGATACCAAACAATGGAATAAAAGTTGTTGCCACCCTCTATTTGCTTACATCATTTTTCTCAACTAGACAAGACAAACTTTTAAGCGTGTATTGAAGCAATGACTTTATGCAATGACTCAACGCAAGGATTGTTATGACAGACTTATTACCAGCCGTCTTCGATACAATTTTTAGAATATGTTGAGGATCTTAGAATTATAAAATCTTAGAATTAGTGATTGTTTCTCTTAAGTTGGACATTTCATTTAGAGAAAAAAAATCAATAATAACCTTGACCTTTCCAGTTCACGATATCGCAGGCGTTTGGAGATCGTTCTAGTACGGCATTTGTTAAAAATGAAATGAAAACATTCTTAAGCTGTTGTTCGATTTGTTTGTAGATACGTGGATTCGTTAGATCGTGCGTGACAACAGGCGTCCACAATTAACGTTTCCATTGGATATCAGGAATCAATTTGAAGATTTAATCAAATGACTTTCGTAAACTAAACAATCCCACTGAAGGATGGCACAGCCAATTAAACAACCTTTACTGAATATTAAAGAATTGGGTATCACTCAACTAATGGATGAAAAATTTAAATAAGATTTTCATATGAAATTATTAAAATTGTTATTTTAAAAAGCCTTTATTTGTCATGTAGTAATTATGATCACAATCTCGATGTACAAGAAGACAAAAAATGTAATGTATTAATTCTAATGTTAAGATATTGCTTTCGATTTGTATAAAGATTTCAACATGAATCTGCTTAACTCTACCAATAAATAATAAATTCAATTGATTTTTATTATGACTTTGTCGATGAAGTGTCCATGTCAATACTTGTTTTCTCTTGATGAGTTGTGTGAAGATGAAATTTCAATCCATGAAACGGATCATATTGTTGCTATAAGATGTCGCCGGGAGAAATGCTGAGAATATAACATCGACATACACCAATTATATGTGGATTACAAAACAGCATACAATAGCGTAAACAGGAACTAATTATACAACGGTCTACAAAAACTTGGAGTACACATGACAATGGCCAACTCCAAAAGTAGAATCAAGGTGCAGGGATAATACTCAAGGGAGGTCCTAGTTAATCGGGGCCTCAGACAAGGAGACTGGTTAGAAACCGTAATGACATAATTAAAGCATTCATGGAACTTGAAATTGCCTCAGTCAAAGCTGGTCTTGATATAAATGAACTGAAGTAAAAATATATAATAATAACAAGAAACTCCAATGCTGATGATAACATCAATATTAGCAACCACAAATTTGAGAGAGTGCTACATTCACATATCTAAGGGAAACTATAAACGTGCACAATGACATAATGTTGGCGGTGAAAGAAAGGATAACAGCAGGCAACCGTTCCTATTTCAGTCTACAAAAGCTACCGGGAAGCAAAAACCTCTCAAGGGGAACAAAGAAGACAATATACACCACTATCATAAGACCAGTAGTAACGTACGCTAGTGAGACTTGGACCATTACCAGAAAAACAGAGAACCTGCTCAACACATGGGAGAGGAAAATCCTACTGAAAATATACGGCCCATTGATAGAAAAGGACCAAGAACTTTACCATTTGTACAAAGACCCACCCATAGCCACAATAATAAAAAAGGCACACTACGCTGGGAAGGACATGTTGAAAGGATGCCGGAATGTAGAGCAGCAAAAGTGATATGCAGGCAGAAGCCTAGGGGCAGACAACTCACCGGTCGCCCAAGACTGAGGTGGATCGACGATGTGGAGATGGATATATCGCTCCGAATGGAAAGATGTGGTGGAGCATGCCAGGGCACCTACAGGGGCTGTAGCGCCAATGATGACGATGATGATGATGATGATGAAGTGTCTGTCTTTGCAGTTATTCGTCAATGTAGTGGCGCCAGTGAAATGTCTGTCAACGAACTATCAAGTAACCAGACAATGTTCACTGAGTTTGTGATACAGTCTTATTAGACTATATATTTCTGTACTCCTTTTTAACGTAATTAACAAAATAGCGTTCCAATTATTTAAAGGTATTTTGGTAACCTTGACAAGACGACCTACGTCCAAATCTTCGTCATAACATCTCTCGTTACACCAAGATTGTGGCGTTCCTAGATAATTGAATGTTGTACTCGACACTGTGGTTATATTTTTTAAAAAAAAAACATAAAATATTGCTTTTTTAATATTCACGCAAAAACCTCCCATCAACCAGCCAACCATTTGACCTTTGTCTAGAAGGATCTTTTCCCGGTGCATTTTTCAAAGTTGGGGGCACTGAAAAGTACAGAAACTGTTAACTTCTAAAACATTAACTCGTTATTTTAATACATCCACATAAGAGGTTATGCGGAACAAACAACAACAAAAAAAACCCACAACTAATTATTTATTCTTGCACAAATATCTCGATCTTCTTAAACGTTTACCTGTGTATTGAAATTATCACTTTGGAATTAAATAAATTCTTTGTCATCGTCAGTTGAACGGCGCTGGTGAAATGGTGGCGTTGAAATCGTGCCGGTGAAACAACAGCAGTGGCAAATTGTCATAGACACGGCAGTCATTTTATAATGATTTTAGCTTTAATAAACTCCATATAAAATTCCTTTCGGTTTTCATTAACACTGACCTCACAGCAGTTAATTATTGTTTGTAAATTGTAGTGACTCGACTTTTGCTTTGATATGAACGTTTTAGAAATGTAACTAAAACAGGTAAAAATTATTTTATCCTTTAAGTGCGATCGCTTTTTCTTTCTGTGTTACTCTCTCACTTTGTCGCTATCTCTATTTCTCTCTATTTCTCTCTATCTCTTTCATTCTCTCTCTCTCTCTCTCTCTCTCTCTCTCTCTCTCTCTCTCTCTCTCCCTCTTGCTCTTTCTTTCTCTTTCCCCTTAAATAAAAAGACAACTTATTAGAAATGTATCTAAAACAGGTAAAAATTATTTTATCCTTTAAGTGCGATCGCTTTTTCTTTCTGTGTTTCTCTCTCTCTTTGTCGCTATCTCTATTTCTCTCTATTTCTCTCTCTCTCTCTCATTCTCTCTCTCTCTCTCTCTCTCTCTCTCTCTCTCTCTCTCCCTCTCTCCCTCTTGCTCTTTCTTTCTCTTTCCCCTTAAATAAAAAGACAACTTACGCTTGCAAGTTTCTTGACCTGTTAATTCAAACCCAGCAGCACAGGCGCACTTTGAGTCATTGCATGTTCCAGAATATTCAGTTGAGTTACAAACCAAAGTCCTATTAACATCACCACAAATTGGAAGGTTAGCCGTACCTGAAGAAATTAATATTACTTTGTACATCCAAGTGATTAATTGACTCAATGGCCGCCCACAAGTTAAGGGCAACATTTATGACAACTTGTGGTTAGTTAATGATAAGCATTTTATTTTTTTTAAAGTTTTTTGTAATCTTATCAGAAGATAAAGTAACAATATATAAACATAAATGTGCATCATATTTTATCGTCGTACTCAAAATAAACAAATATTTATGCATGAATGGGTGATAATAAAACAGTTAGATGGGGCTTCGCACATAATCTGTGCTCTTGACATGTTAAATCTTTTGTAAAAAGAATAATGTAACGGTCTGTAACATTGAATATTTTAATAATCGTTCTATTTATACATTAAATAAAGATATTTATTGCATAAACATGGTGGTACACAATCTTTGCATTATTTTAGTTTTATTTTTGAGGGAGGAGATTAGGTTTAATTATCAAATAAAGAAATTTGGATACGTAAAGAATATCTTGTTGAAAGTACGAATTGAGCTAGAACTATAATTACACGGGGGGGGGGGGGGGGGAAGGGGGGTTTAATACAAATATCTATTACCTACTTTTCTAAAACAGTATTCACCCCCCCCCCCTTTTTTTTTTTATTTTTCTTTTATTAGTTTAGAAGTTTGTTCTGAGCGACGCTGGATTAGAAACTCAAAAATTGTCATTTCTTTAAAGATAATAATAATATTATGACTAGCCATTAGGTAATAAAACATAATCTTATTTCAATGTACTGTAGACAGTAAAGTATCAATTCTCTTATCTGACTTATTTTCACATCTTTTACCTTTGTATTTTACACTGTAATGGCGCTAATCATTGCCGTGTCTATATCAGAAATTTCAATTAAACAAACTCTAAAAACAAAGTTTTTCGAACAAATTCTATATGTGCATTTTTGTACAAATAAGCGATGGCTACTGTTCTTAAAAGAAATCATGCATTATATTGCTTTCATCTTCGTCTTGAAAAAAAAGGTAAAACATATTATTTGTCGTATGGAGTGGGGCTGGGGCTGAAAACTTCATAAAGTGTTATGTCATTGGCATCAAGTCTTTGTGCAAAGTGTCAGCTCGATAGGATGACCGGAAGTGTATCAGTTAACCGTCGGAAGATTTCGCCTTAAACAAACACACAAAGAATAATGAAAATAATATAGAGGGTTTAAAAATGGCCTTAAGTCGCATTCTGTAATTGCAGGACTATTCCAAAGGTTGTCTCCCTTTTGTTTAGCACCAGACATACGACGTAAATTACTAGTGGTTGATGGGGATAAGTTTTATTTATTTTATTTTTAAACTTTCTTTGATTGATTAATCACATTTTAATTTAAATTACACATTTAAAACACAATCGCTTACTAAACGCATTACAATGGGATTCAAGAGGTATATCTGAAGTTCATAAATTGTTTGTCTTAATTCTTACAATATTTAGTTTCGGCAGCCTCATATGATCAAATTGAACATACAAAAAACTTGGATCAACATGAAAAAGAGTAAGGATCTGTTTACTCAAAAAAAAAAAATACTTTGAACGAATAAAAATGTTCAATCAATTTTAAACCTAGCTGTGATCGTGCACATTGTCTTTACTTTAAAAAAATGAACGAGCAAAAATAATTTTTTTTTTTAAACTTACAAGCCTGGACCAAAATCAGAAAAGTGACACAAGAAAATACAATATATTTCATTGTTAGTTTTCAATCCGCGATATCTTTTTCCAATGTGAAGAAATGATCCCCTGTCCAACAGTTACACCTTTTTAAATACTGACACCGCCCTTTGTTTCAGCTTTCCCGCAAAATTCAAAGCTTGTTGCAACAGATAGTATCATTATTATGTTGAGATTGTAATATTTGCTCAAGTGAACAGGGAAGTCCAGTCGGTGCTAAACTCAATGATAAAAAATGTACCTCTCAAGATAAGTGGATTAAAAGTAAATATTTGCATTTTTAATATGAAGGCTTTTACCACCTGTCTAATCAAAGGATGATGTTTAGGGATATTTTGATTGACAGATGTCAAAGCAGATTGGGACTAGAAATTTAAAATAAATTAATTAAGAGAATTTAGCCCTTTTAAAAAAAGATAATGTTTTATTTCATAATACGGAAAATGAGTTCTAAATGCTATAATATACCGTTGTCGTAATTGAAAGGTAATGTTGTTTCTAGTTGCTCTATTCAAAGAAGTAGTTAAGTTCGTATAATGAAAGACGTATTCCTTAACAAATTGCTGTAGGAGGGATATTTCTTATTGTTTTTATTGATGTCAACATCTTCAAGTGGGAATAATTGAAAGCTCGTTGTCACTTCTTTGTAGCGTATGGTCTTTCTATTCTTAATTTTGTTGAGATGTTTACAAGACTCGTTGAATAAATAAAACATACAAATGCCATCTCTTATACATATTTTACTTCTAGTATGTAATGCTTCCTTTTCCCAACTAGCCTTCCCCCTACTTAACATGTTTTATAGTGATAGTGCGGAGTGGGGGGGGGGAAGCTGCCAAGAAGCGAGGGTAATTCGTGACCATTGAACTCAGTTGAAGATGTTAACATTTTTCGTATGTCACTATTATATCATTTAATTCAGAGCTGAAGATATGGTGTAGGACTGTCTGCAGGACTTATGCTTAAATGCCGACAGGTAGGGTGTAGGACTGTGTATAGTATCATTCTTTAAGGACGAAAAGTATGGTGTAGGACTGTCTATAGGACCATCCTTTATAGGTCAACAGGTAGGTTGTAAATCTGTATGCATATAGTTAATAGAAAATGACAAACAAAATCATTTTTTTTCTGGACTCACTGGCTATTTTCTAAAAAAGAAATAAATGGACCACGTCTAAAAACAACTTCACCCGGTTAAGACCTCGTAACTAATAATTTAGGAAGTACGCGTGCAGAAGTACGCGTGCACACGAAATAATAATATATTTTCTTTTTATGCTTTCCAAATGTGGAACAAAATGAAACAATAATATTTTGAAAACAATAGGTACGAATTTATATTACAAATGAATAAAAAAAAAAAATTAATAATTATTTTTATCTTTCAAAAATATTAGACTAAAGAAATTATTTTGCTTTAAAAAATAGATATTTGACTACAATTTTTAATATTTGTTCATGTTTTTTAGTTTTCATATTATAAGTAAATTTAAAGAAAGTTTTGAGCAAATAATTTCTGTCAATGTTTGACAAAGTGTCCCGAAACCCAACTACGCCACTGCACTACACTTTTGTTTTCTTCTTCCTTTTACAAAGCGAAAAGAGAATACACACTAAGTTTACTTTTTGGAGAAAAAAAAGACCAATTATAAATATCCTCTCAGGATCTTTTTCTTTCTTGATAAACTAGCTGGTCGCACAATGTTTTAAGACATAAAAGAATAATAGCCCTTTATCTAAACTCTATTTCAAACAAATGATTTAAACATTGGTAATATTACACTTCCTGGGGCCCTGGCATATTTAGTGCTTTCTAAAAGGAAGTGCCAATACTACACTACAGATAAGAAAAACAATAAAGTGATGAAATAAGCATACATATTACGCTTATAGTAATGTTATAAAATTATAAATAGCAGCTAGTGCTGTGCGAATTTATGTTATTTAATATTTCTTTTAAGTAGGGGAACTTTAGAATCGATTACCTTCTGGGGCAATCCATCTATTACGAAAGCGAAGAAGTTATCTTTCAATCCCTCTTATCCCTATTGCATACCCCATTATGCTTAAGAACAATGACCTTTCAACTCCCAAACCAAACCACACACACATACGTAAACTATTACTTTATTTATAAACAAAATGCGTCATGACGATTTACCCTAAATCAATTGTTCATTACATTTGGGGTACGTCCACATTGAGACTATTTGTTGACAAACCTTGCAGCTGTCTGGGACACAACCTTAGATAAGTTTTATTTTTTCTTTTTTTTTTTTTTAATTTGTATTCTGTATCGGACTATGTTTTCACAAGAAAACAGAGAGGTAGCGTGAGTGAACAGTGAATAATTGTGTTGACCAGGTTTTTCCACAAGGAGAGACAATCAATGGATTGCATTTTTGAGAACAAATGTGAGCTCCACGTTTTTGGAGAGTAAAATTATGTTTTTGTCAGAGCGGTTGTTTTTCCACGCTTTGCTGGTAATAAAGTATGAGTGGACTGAGATAATGAGAGCTGAGTGCAGAGCAGTGGAGAACAGTAGAGTGAGAGCTGAGTTACGAGACAGTTGAGCTGAGTTGTAGTAGTGTGAGGACGTGTCTTTCTGAATGATGGAATAATACTATATATATATATGAAATTACATTCATGCAAGGATTATTATTAATATTATCAATATAAAGTGTGTTCAATAAAGTACTGTAAGTTTTAACCAGAATTGAGTATTCTTCTTTGCGTGCCTGGATAATAAGTGAAGAAGTCTTAGTTGGCATCCTGAAGTATTAACATAAGTAACCATACTACTGACATAACCCACTAAGTTACAAATGATGTCAAGAGTATATGTGTTACATATTCTCTATTCGCTGACGAAGGCTACATGTTGACACGTGGGTCGTTTTTTTTCTTTCTTTCTTTTGCAGGTATCCCCTAACCTTATTGTCTTTTTCCTTTTACTTCAACCTGCCGCAGCCCTCAGGATATCACTTGGATTCAATTGTAAGACAATAATTAACGAATACTTTTTTTTTTTTTTTTAAATTTAAAATTACTGGTGCTCAATCAGGAGCACTTTGTTTTTTTTTACCAGTCCGGTTATTTTAAGAAAATACCCGGTGGGTTCAAGTGTCACCAAAAAAAGAAAAGAGTTAACGTCTCAACGAAATCTTCCGCCTTATGTCGTAATGAGAGCACATTGCCTTCGTCAATCATGTGTGTCAAGAAATAACCCACGGATAGGATAAGGTCGTTGCCAGATCCCGGGATAGAGATGACGCTGTACGCATGAAGCTGAATGTGTGACAGAGGAACACAAACAGTAACAACACCGGATACTAGTCACCTACCATTGAAGAAAAAAATCAATATACATATACCTGAGTTTAGACGTCAAGCAAGAAACTCGCTGCTTGACAGCTTTATTTCACTCAGTTCTTTTAATATACAATATGTGGAGTTGGGAGGGGGGCGGTTTTGAAGAGGAAGAATGAAGGACCAGAAGCAAAATATATATGAGATTTAGTACCACATCATTTATTGTTCTTCGGTTACTTTGATTGCTTATACTTGCCTGACATAAAGCTATACGTGAATTTATATAATAATGATAGATGAAGACGTCTTACAAATGTAAAATATACCAGTATTATCATGTTAAATACAAAGTTAAGGAAAAAAAAAAGAAAGAATTCGCTGGAAATAAAACCTTGAGAGAATGCAAGATTCTCGAAGTAATAGGTGGTTATCTTGAGAGAAAACACGGTGAAGAAGTCTCATCAGTAGACCATGACTGGAATGGATTTCTTATTTAGTAGGGTTAATATCAGCTGATGGTCCTTGCATTAAGACGAAAGGTCATGCATCGGTCTGGGTGTTAAGATGTAGTTAGGCAGGCCAGAGCTCTCAGAAGGCTATTGCTCCATTTCTGATGAAAAAAAACAACAAAACACCTTTGGATTGGTGGGTGGGGGAAGCTATGCATAAAAACTAAAGTAAACAAATCCCAGATTATAAATTATTTTTTTCAGAAGCTTCTCTGACGGCTGTTTCATGTAAGAGATCAAACTGCTAAATTGTTATCAAATTATTTGTAATAATTTGAAGGGGGTGGATTTTGCAAAGGATAGGAGCAAGACAGAGATGCAGTTATGATTAACATGCACATAGCAGTGCAGGTGTTAATAATTTACATATAGATGTGTAAAAATAAATGCTACGTAACATATGCATGTTTTCACATCAGAATCTGAACTAAAATAAGGCTCAATTATGTTCAAGGGAAGTAAATTAAAAAACAAAAAGCAATTGAATTTATTTTTTTATTCCCCTTTGATACGTCACAATCAAAAATATGATATTACCCATCTGCACCATAATATCAACTCTTAATTGTATTAGGTACATCCACGAACGAAATTTTTTTTTATTTTCGGGGAGAAAAGATCGCTTGGGTTGGTTCCGGTTCGTTGACCGTCTAGTTGGAGTTGGTTTATTACCATGGATAGCGAGGCTGAAAAAGTTTTTGACTCAATGAAGGTAAAGGATTTGAAATCACACCTTCAATCTAAAGGTCAATTACTTAGCGGGAAAAAGGATGATTTGATAAAGAGAGCAAAAGGGACTCATCGCTAGTTCGAGAACACAAATTTTGCGTGTAAGTATAAAACATGGCATAGTCAATCATAGTCAACTGGTAGAATTATTTTTTTTTGATTCCATTCATTTTTTTTTAGTACGTGACATAAACTGCAACGGCTTGATTAATAGTACTACTAATTAATATGCCTAATGCTAAATTTAAGTATATAGTCTGAAT
>CAXITT010000838.1:0-23182 GCA_964033795.1 Lymnaea stagnalis | reverse complement strand
GATCGTAAGAGCTCATTATGAATTTCCTTTTTAAAAAAAGCTTTTCTCACATGACGTAACAGTCACACAAATCGTGAGAAATAATTGTCTACTTAATGGGAAGAACTGGAAGAAATTCTAGGAAGTGCCATTAAGATATACAAATTAAAAATTAAAATATTTACTAGTTTTTTTGTTCGTCACCTTGAGCCTTAGGCTAAAATACTTAAGATATAAAACGATGAACATAATTAAGTTTAACAAAACCGAAACTTTTCCAGTTAATTTAAAATATAGTATAAAGAACAATAACACAGAAGATTACTGTTCATGTTTTTTTTTTTTTTTCTGAAGTAAAAGCCGTTAGATCTGAGCATGCTTACAGTATCACGGAAGTAAGCTAGGCGTCTAAACTTATTTAAAATACGCAATAGACGCTCTTTTGACTACTTGTTATTAAGGCACTCTGTTGTTTTGTTTTTTTTGTTGTTTTTTTTGGTGGCATACAGTTTTGTGGCAACCTGCTCGTGCGTTTAACTTAAATATGCTATAAAACCGACTCGAACGAGATCCGTCAAATCTTTAATCTTCCATTTGGAGTAACAACGGGTGACAACAGTCCGAAATTGTAAACAAAATATGGAAAATAAGTTAGCCGTAAATGCCCTTAGACAATGAAATTTTTTGGAAACCTTTTTTGTTTAAAGTTGCTTTAAATTGTTATACTCTTACTAAAGATAATGAGAGAATGTCTTTCAGTCGATTAACGCTTAAAAATAGGTTCATGCCTAATGTTCAAATGACATAGAGTAAAAAAGTAATAGAGATCTACTTATTTGATCCTGACATATGACATAGAGTTGTAGAAATATTTTCGTATTGAATTTGTTTAACGTCACAGTTTTAACCACAAAACATTTTTAAACGTGCCCTAAGAAAATGCTGCATGCCCGTAAAGACGTGGAGATTTAAAAATATGTGCGTAAATTGCATTTATTGAGATTGCAACTCTGGGTGTCATCCCCTGTTAGGGTATCACCCGGTGAGACCCAACCCCCATACTTTACAATTTCGTTATAAATCATACTCGAGGCGAAGTAATTTAAATAATAGTGACAGACATTTTATTATCAACATTCAGTGACACTCACAAGAAATAAATCAAGATCAATTAAGTTTAAAAAAGTATGGTCAACCCTGAAAACGGAAAGTAACAAAAAAAAAAACAAAAAAAAAAAAAGCAAAGTGCCGGCGGGGGCGTCCGAAAACAAAAAAAAAAAAACAAAAGAGGGACGGGGGCTCGCAAAAAAAAAAAAAAAATAAAAAAACAATGCATGTGTCGGCTGGGGCGTTCGTAAACAAAAAAAACAATGCATGTGTCGGCTGGGGCGTTCGTAAACAAAAAAAACAATGCATGTGTCGGCTGGGGCGTTCGTAAACAAAAAAAAACAACAGAAAAAAGTAGAATGAAATTAAAAATAGCACTTTGCTGAGAAGTAGTATCCGAGACGGCAGCAACATAAAGAAAATAAGTAGGTGAGAGATTAAATACAAGCAAAAAGGGAAAGAAAAAAGGAGAAGTCAGTCCAATGCGACTGGTCATGACGTTGAGGGTGGGGGTGGGGGTGGGGTGGGGCAAAGGATCAAGCTGTAAATAAAGACATTACGTTTATGCCATGTGGTATGAAAGTTCCCGACACGTTCTTTGTTTTGTTGCGTTTCTTTTTTTTTTCAGGTTTCACCATACTTTGTTTCACTCATTTCCTTTGTGTTAAAGAGCTCGTAAACAGAGCATACATTGACGTAATAACTATTTTTATAACATAAGATGTTTGAGTTGGATTCTGTGCCTTCAATGGCAGGATAAAATGCCTAACACAAGGGTTCTGAAACGTGTCAAAATGTGCAGATTTTTTCCATTCTTAATTAGAGGCCCCCTCGGTGGTTAGACAATGTTAGGAACATAGAGAAAAACTATATTCTGAAGGCCCTGATGCACTTTGAATTGGCAGATAGGGCAAGATTTATTGGTGGTCCGCTGATGCGCTAACAGAACGTATATAAAAAAAAAAAACGATTTCGCAAAGCTTACATTGAAATTGATGAAAGAAAGATTATCACTGATCATCGTGTGGTAGGCCAACGGCAGTGAATTGGGGAATACGAGAGGCTGAAGAAGCGCGAAACAAAGCTCTTGCAACAAAAACAGCATTAAGGAACCCGAATGTAAATAAGAAGGCAGGATTTTTTCTCCGAGAGCGCAGCCGAGACTGTCTTCCAAAATTGGCCTGATGAGTCTCTCATAAGACTTTCCTTGGGTAATTCATTTTAGTTTTTCAAATTATTTTCAAATTTCAAGTACGTTTAAAATTGTCTTTGATGGAAATAATTATAGTTTTTAAAATGAACATAGTTTCATTTTATTTATCTAGGACAGTGTCTCTCAACCTTTGGGAGTTGAGCGACCTTTACACAGGCGTCACCTAAGACCATCGGAAAACACTTACTTATGAAGTAACAACGAAAATAATTTATGTTTTGGGGTCACCACAACCTGTTCAGAACCACTGATCTAGACTATTCCTTTTTATTCTTTATCGTCTTATGTTTCCTGTCATCCATGGTGTCATCAAAAGAAAATAAAGTCCCCAAAAAGTATTTAGAGTTAACAGAAAGTACCATTTCCCAACATATCGCCTAAAATTTGATATAAAGCAAGATGTGCATTAAAATTGCAAATATTCAATACAGTGATGAATTCAGAATATCTTTCTGGAACGCATTCCCTTTCCTAACTTTTTTAAAATTTTTGTATTAGCTATTCTCCCTTTTTCATTGTCTTAGTTGGCACACTGAGAGCGCTTAACTGTGTTATGAAATGCGCAATAAATAACCTACCTTCCTAATACATGAGTGAGTAACTCATTGAAAATTGTGATAATGGTTCTAAAATTTACTTCATTGGTATTGATCAAAAACATTAATGAGATCAGCCCATGATAACTTATATAAACTTAACTATGTATATATAAAATGATAAAAATTTAAAAAACGGTGTTTCTAGACCATCACGCCATAGTGACTATAGCCACACACGTGCCTCAAACTAAAGCCGGGAAATCTAACCTACCTAGTTGTCACAAAGCCATATAGCCATAGTTCTAGAAACCACCGTACCTAAGCATCAGAATTTAGGAAACTTCATTACACCGTATTCCAACGATTCCGTCCAGTGCTACACATCTCAGAGACCATGCCATTAGAATGCATCATGGGGACTTCTTTTTGCAATGTATCTACATTCGCCACACCGCTGAGAATTTCAAGCGTCACAACGTACAGCCGGAAAAGCTATTCCACAACCTACTGCTTTTGACGTCCTCTTTCTTTCCCACCCTGAAAAGCCACGAAGGAGAGGACTGGATGAACCACTTCAAATATTGAACTGCTTTCGTATATTGATCGATCAAGCCTGATCATCTATCATCGTATATTGTTAAGCCGTAACGGCCTGATGATATCAATTTTATTACAAATCGACTATATATATGAAATGTTAGGCTCACGGGAGGCCAAAATCTATTGTCCTTATAACATAGTTTGTAAACTGTATGCAAAATTTGATCAAAAGCCATTTCACCACATATATAACAGGCGATAATTAGAATTTTGTTTTTTTCCAGATTTAATGTACAGAAAAAATAATGATTAGTCGGGTGTCGTTATCCTATTTTTTTTTGATGGATTGGATCCAAAAATGTATTTGTTTTGGCCTTGGCGTATATTTTAAAAAAAAACTATTTGTGGTGACACATTTAATGTTCATTGGTCTTCACTGTAATAATAATAACTGACAATACTCTTTCATTAACAGTGGCGTGCACTTCGATGGTTGAGTTTATTTACATATCTTTCACATTTCTTACAACATAAGAAAAATCAGAAAAATTCTAGAAATCCCTGACCATTCCTTTAGTTAGTCATGTAAACCTTTCTAGACACGTCTTTAACAAGTGATCTATGAGACGCAGCAGACCGCAGCATACACAGACAAGGAGAGACTCCTTATAGAGACTAGCAGAGGACGGCGGGTGCTGCAGGAGTGTGCGAACATTTTTCTTGTATGAACAATTTTAGTAAATTTTGTGACGTATTAGTTAGTTTTAACAAGTACAATCCTTTAGCTTTGTGTCATTGTGTTGCATGGGGCTTTCTGTCCCAGCCCCACTTTTTTCCTATGCTGTGGAATGGAAATGGAATATAAGAGTCATAATTTATGCTATTTACATCACAACTAAATAGTAAAAATAATTAAAAAAACAATAATTAATCCCAAATATTATGGTGTTGTAGTTTCTATAATTATTTATTTTTTTATTTTTAAACAAATATCACACATTCAGTAAAGAATAAGAAAAAAATGAACAATAAATAACATACTTTGAAAAATATTTAGATTAATGACACTCAAGTTTCTCAGCTTCAGACGGAAATTTTGGACTCAATATTTCATGGCATCATACAATTATTGTAGAGCTCCTAGTTTCAGGGAAAAAAATACAGTTGGTGTTTTTATTTGAATGGAACGTATTTTTTTATTTTGATATTTCATCTAAGTAAATATTCTTTTATAAATAAACAATTATATATTCCTTACTAAAAATAATAATGGAATCGTTTAAAATTTGCAAAAGTCAGGTCTATTTAAAACATTAGAATGCAACAGAAGTTTCTAATTTTAAATGTTTTGTTTTATTATATATTATAATATTGTCTTTTTGTAGATATATGTAGTAAAACCGGTATTTATTTATTTATTTATTTATTTAGGCATTTTTATATAGCGCTTACCTTAAAGCTCTAAGCGCTTTACAATTATTAAAAACATGTAAACTAAGTAAAATAAAAATGAGACACTAGGATAGTAACTACTATACTATAGAAACAATTAAAATGGCTATAAAACGAGGACATTTTGGCACGTTTTGGCCTATACTACAGGATCAACCTAAGACAGAAAATGAGGCAGGGCAAGGAGGGTGCATCACAGGTCATAGTCGGACCTAAACAGATGGGTTTTAAGGGACTTTTTGAAAGTGGACGAGGTTTCACAATGACGGATGTGGAAGGGGAGCTGGTTCCAGAACGTGGACCCATGGAAGTAGAAGGAGCGTTCACCGATGGTCTTAGTTTTGGTTCTTGGGTTTGAGAGGGTTCTATTGTCAATGGAAGAGCGTAGTTGTCTTGTGGGGATGTAAGGTATCCTAAAAAATAAATCAAATGGTTATAACCTGGACAAATGAAGTTAACGTATTTAATCAGTTAATTTTTTTTTTAGTTTCCTCCCTTACATTCAATGGCATTCACGTAAAAAGGGATTTTCAATTTTCTAATTATTTACACACACACACTTTTTTTAAATAAAAGTTATTCTTACAAGTCCTAATTTTTCCAAAAATGAATTAATAACTTTTTTTTTTTTAGAAAGAAATGTTTTGTTTTTTTTCAAATCCATAATGAAATTTATTTTCAAAACTCTACCAAATAATTTTAAGAAACAAGTGTTTTTAAACTGTAGGAAATCAAATGATCAACTTAAGAATCATATTTGACATAATATTCTATAACGATACATTAAATAAATCAGATTTTCCATTTTAATAAGTGTTTAAAAACCGAGCAAAGACGGCAGTAACCAGGTTTAAAAGAATTGAACTGACAGTTCAGACAGCGCCACCTGTGAGAAAAAAATACAATTTAAGGTTGACCTCAAGAATTATATATAATCAGAAAAGTCACATTTTTAAGGATTTAGCTTAGTTTTGGAAGAGTAAATGGATTTTTTAAAATTTAGTATGACTTTCAATTGCTATTCGGATGTCATTTGTGGTAGTTTATTTTAGTTAAAATGAAGAGAAGTAGGTTTACAAACATTAGTCCATTCAATTATCTTTCATTTGATTCCTCATTTTGTCTGACAAACCCAACAATAATATGTTAAATGGTTTTTTATCCCCAACCTCTCACTTTTGGTACCCGGGTACGAATAGGCGCAGCCTGAGAAGAAATTCGGATGATAGGAGAGAGATTATGTGAGATAGGGACGGAGAATCTAGTGGCGGTGGGAGGAATAAGTTAATTGTCAGGTTTTAATAAGCAGTAGAAAATAGAAGACTTGTGGGGGATCGATCAGAAAAATTAAAAAATAAAAAAATCCTTAATATGACAAACTTCAATGATAAAGTTTAACTTCTGTATATTTAAATTTCAAATCTCTTACCAATTTATGAAAAATTATTGCATTGACAATAAAATTATTGTCACACTGACAGAAATAGATCTCAAAACAAACTCTCACTGTGAAAGGGGGGAAAATGTCACCATCTATGAACTCATGTGGACATTCCTAAATTGTCCAATCTGAAATTCAGATTTAAAGACGGCGGGATATTACGCCTGTCAGTCGCCTGACAAAAAGCGTGCACATTTTTCCACCAGATCAACTCTTCCCTCTCAGTTCTCTCTGGTCTCATACACTATGGCCTTTTGATACCTTGTCGACCAACAAATAAAATATTTTCACATTTAAATTCTTAAACATAACAACATCAGAATCATCAAAATTGTAATAATTAACAAAATTAAAGCAGTGACCACTCTCTTGAAATTAAATCAGTTACAATGACAACAACATCAACAACCTCACCTCCCAATTTCACGGAAAACACACACCTTCTCAAAAAAACGAAAAACGGAGCTTTCATGGCTCTCAAAGTTTGAGCACTCCAGGCTCTCATGATCATATATATCACACACGTGAACATTCAAACACATTTTCTCCCCAACCCCATCTCAGGGAAAAAATCTCACCCTCCACCTAATGTTCATAATCAGGATTAACAATTTTAATCTAAGTATCACCACGGTTCTCGGTCCTCAAGCAACCCCTGTCTCCTACACCACAAAATTCACCGACTGGACTACTACCCTCGTAGCTCAACGTAAGGTCATCTCCGTTGACCTCTACTTTGTTGAACTTACGTCTCCTTGACAAGCTCACGACCTCTACCTCGGGATCTCCGTAGCTTTGCCAATTTTTCATATTATAAACATCTCCTTCTTGCACCAAATCAACATCTCCTTGCTGTATAAAATCAACAAATCACTCTTGCACCAAATCAACATCTCCTTGCTGTATAAAATCAACAAATCACTCTTGCACCAAATCAACATCTCCTTGCTGTATAAAATCAACACATCACTCTTGCACCAAATCAACATCTCCTTGCTGTATAAAATCAACAAATCACTCTTGTACCAAATCAACATCTCCTTGCTGTATAAAATCAACAAATCACTCTTGCACCAAATCAACATCTCCTTGCTGTATAAAATCAACAAATCACTCTTGCACCAAATCAACATCTCCTTGCTGTATAAAATCAACAAATCACTCTTGTACCAAATCAACATCTCCTTGCTGTATAAAATCAACAAATCACTCTTGTACCAAATCAACATCTCCTTGCTGTATAAAATCAACACATCACTCTTGTACCAAATCAACATCTCCTTGCTGTATAAAATCAACACATCACTCTTGTACCAAATCAACATCTCCTTGCTGTATAAAATCAACAAATCACTCTTGTACCAAATCAATATCTCCTTGTATAAAATCAACATCTCCCTATTGCACCAAACCAACATCTGCTTGCTGGATAAAATCAACATCACCCTCTTGCACAAAACCTTCAATTTCTCCTAAGGGGGCAGTAGCCCCAACTGCCTGGAAAAATGAATGAAATAAACCCTTACTGCGAGAAGGCTTATGTAGATTTAATTTTTTTAATGAAACCTTAACTTTAATAATTCACTTAAATAATTGTTTGCGTCTTATTAAGCAGGCTATGAAACTATTTCAACAATTTTGAACTGCTTGTTGACAGCGTTTCCCATATGATTGTGTATATGGATCCAACCATAAAAAGTAGTACACTATCAACTTTGTAGCTTAAGGATGGTGTAAAAGGTCTTAACGAAACTTACATTGTAGATATGTTATATGTTACGGCCAAACAGGTGGTTATCTAGCCTGCTAGCCACCCTTTAGAATAGTTTAATCTTTCGCTTCTCCTACCCCTCCCCCACTTCTAACCAAAATATAGATCTTAATTAGAACGGATCCTTGTCTGCATGTTTCGTGATTGTTGTGTGTACAAAACATATTTATATGTTGATTCTTTTGGTCTTTGTCCTTCGCGCGCGCGCTCTCTCTCTCTCTCTCTCTCTCTCTCTTTCTCTCTCTCTCTCTATCTCTCCCGCTCTCCCACTCTCTCTTACTCCCTCTCTCTCTCGCTCTCTCTCTCTCTCGCTCTCTCTCTCTCTCTCTCTACGTACTCTGACTCATAAAAATAAGTTTTGACAACAGTGAAATTGAACGCTCTTGCGCGGAGATACTGATATTCCATCAAGCGCCTCCCCAGGTAACGGATAGGGGGAAAGCCCACCAGATATGGAGGGTACCGGGGAATTAAAATACCCGGGGCTGACCAAAATTAGAACCTACTGCCTTGTAGGAAGTAAAGGGATCCACAAAGGCTAGGGAACCTTACCCAAAAACTAAGGCAGCTGTAAGGATCAGCCCTCCCCCCCCCCTATACGGTGGTGCTCAGAGCTAAAAATCCAGCCAAGGAAAAATATTAACGTTACGTAAGTCAATCAACAGAATAAAACCCGCACGGATACCAATGGAAATCGAACTATGATTGGATATGGACATGATTTTTTGGATTGCAAATTGGAATGCACTAAGCCTGAATGCACCAGAAAATGAAAGATTGTGCTATTTGCGTGTGTGAGGAAAAATGTTCAATATAGCATTCATGAATGTAAATGCTCCAACAGAAGATATGGAAGATCAGGATAAAGAATCCTTTGATGAGACACTGGAAAGATCTATCAAGAGGCACCACGACATGATATTCAAATAGTGATTGGAGATTTTAATGCCAAAATAGGAAAGAAAAAGATAATTAAATAGTTTTATAAAATCCCAACCTCTCACTTCTGATAACCGGGTGCGAATAGTTGCACCCTTACCTTCTTCAGTTCAACTAAAATAAACTACCACAAACGACATCCAATGGGATTTGTGATAGTTTATTTTAGTTAAACTGAAGAATTAAGCTTACAAGCATATAGTCCATTCAATTATCTTTCATTTGATACCTCATTTTGTCTTACAAAAAGAAAATAATATTTTAAATAGTTTTTTAATCCCAACCTCTCACTTCTGAGAAAGTGAATAGCTACTTCGTAACATAAACATAACAGTGGAACAGGATAACGAATGCTATGAAAAGATAAAACAGAAGAAAAAGTAGTAAAATTACATTAAACTAAAACTAGAGTAGGCTGGTTTGATAATGAAGGCAGAGAGAAAGGAACAAAGCATGAATGATCATGTTACAAAGGGAAACCAGAAAGACAACAAAAGCATACAAGGAAGCCAGAAGGAAAAACACAAAAATGTATAAGAAGAAAAATAGCGAATCGGAAAAAGCTAAACTAAAAGAAATAGAAGACTTGTGAAGAGAGGGAAACATCAGAGGAATGTACATGAAGATAAAAGAGGAAAAGAATGGACATCAAGCCAGACCTCAAATGTGTGAGAGCCACAATGGAGAATTAATTACTGAAACAAGTAAAGTACTGGAGAGGTGGGCTGAATATTTTGAGGACAAACTGAATGCAGACAATGGACACGATGAAGATTACCAACCACTACATGAAGGACCAGACCCTTTAATAAACTCCCCAACTCTAGAAGAAACTAAAGAAATAATTAATTCTATGAAAAACCACAAAGCCCCTGGAGAAGACCTCATCACAGAGGAACTTATTAAATATGGAGGAATAGAATTACACACTCATGTACATCAACTTATAGCTATCATTTGTCAAGAAGAGAAAATTCCAACAGAATGGGAAACATCATTAAAAATCAGAATACACATGAAAAGGTTCCAAACTTCAGTTCACAAACTACAGATGAATCTGCCTATTTAATGTTACATACAAAATACTATTAAAACTAATTGCCAAAAAAAATACAACGTACCCTGTAGAAATACTAGATGAAAACCAATGTGGATTCAGGCAAAACAGGTTAACCACATATCCGATTTTCACCATCAGATGGTAAAAGTAAAAAGTATGAAGATAATATCCCCTATATCAACTCTATATGGGCTAAAAATGGCATATGACAGCATCAAAAGAAAATATATATATGAGACTCTGCCGAAGTTTGGCATACCCAACAAACTGACAAGACTGATACATGTAACATTGAAAAACTCAAAAAGCAAAATCAATGTTCAAGGAGGATATTCATGGGGATTTCACATTAGACAAGGCCTAAGACAGAGAGACTCAATGTCTGTCTACTATTGAACCTAACACTAAGGAAAGTTATTAGAAACATACATATTGACACCCGAGGAACAATAACAGGATACTTTCTGAGGGAAACCCATGACCAACAACCAATGGGCACTCTCTACAATCAACCCCTTCAGTTTCTTACATATGCTGATGCCATAGCACTGCTAGGAAAAAAATATTAAAGACATATCAAAAGCTTTTATTGACTTAGAAGACGCATCACTACAAGCAGGGCTGGAAATTAACAACCAAAAAACAAAATACATGACTATGATAAGATAAGAACAGACAAATGAAGCCATTAAAATTAGAAACCCCACTTTTTCAAAAGTAAATCAATTCAAATACCTAGGATCTTTATTAAATGAAAGCAACGAATTACCAACAGAAATCAAAGAAAGAATAATAATAATAATAATAAAGTTCATCTCAAAAACACGCTTCATCCCCATAGGCTCGAAGCGCGGTACAAAGTCAACAAAAAACAAATCTATAATTTACCACATTTAAAACAAACGCAACACTACAAAAACTAATTACTAGCATACAATGGCAAAGTCTTTCTAGCCATTTCAACCATACGCAACACAGCCATTATGCATTAACTGGAAAATAAGGTTGACAATCATCCCAGAAGGTGTTTGCGAAATAGATGTGTCTCTAAATCGGTTTTAAAGGACTCCAGTGTCTGGTTGTTTCTGAGATCGACAGGAAGGGCGTTCCAAATTGTTGGACCAGCAAATGCGAAAGTGCGCTTTCCGTAAGTCTCAAGGCAAACACGTGGTGTCGAGAGTTTGCCACTATCGGATAAGCGGAGCTCTCTAGTGGGTAAATATCAGCTGGAAACTTGGCGCTCTTCAGTGGTCAGAAAATACTCAAAAGTAAAAATATTACAAGAAAAACAAAGAAAACTATTTATAAAACTGTAATCAGACCAGTTGTAACATATGCAAGAGAACCTTGGACCCTAACAAAAACGGCAGGAAACCTATTAAACACATGGGAGAGAAAAGTTCTCAGAAATGATATGAAGCAATAAAGGATGAATATGGATGGAGAATACGAACCAACCATGAATTATACAGTCTATATCAGGATCCTACGATAGTGGCAGAAATAAAAAGGGCAGACCACGCTGGGCAGGACATTTAGAGAGAATGCCAAATGACAGAGGAGTGAAGTGAGTGCATCACCAAAACCCCAGAGAAATACGGCTCACAGGCAGACCTAGGCTTAAGTGGATGGATGATGTCGAAAAAGTTCTACAACAACTGGGAATCCAAGTATGGAAAATAAAAGCACTAGTTAGATCTGAGTTGAAGTAAGTAGTGAGGCAGGCCAAAGCCCTACATGGTCTGAAGCGCCACAGGGATGAGATGGACAGTGAACACTTCTTAAACAATATTTGGTAAATCTATTTTTTTAAAATTGAGGAGTTTCGAATCTATTCATCTATTTCCTACAGTTTTTGGAAAGATACCAGTGAAATTGGCAAATACATATTGAAGTACCTGTCATGTGTGTGAATGTCATGTTAGCATGTATTGGTGATATTTTCAACCATGCCTCCTCTCTTCCCGTACGCCCAATGCATTCGGAAAATATTTAGTACAAAGAGCAGAATGCCAAAGATGCTGCAAGGTTAATTTTTTTACAGGATAACCCTCCTCTCAACACGTTTCATGGTTTTATTTTGAATGTCTTGTTTGATTAAGAATTATCAAAAGGAATTGTGAAATTTATAGGAAACGTTTTTTCCCCAACATTTATATTTATTATAAAACGTAACATCAATAATAACATAAGAAACAAAGAACAAAAAAATCTGTTGAAAAGACGAAAAAAATCCAAATACTTTGTCTCTTTTTCTCTTTGTTTAATGGATAACGTCAATCACATGTAAAAAGTATTTGGTTAATTAAAACAAAATAAAGTGATTGGGCAGTTAATTGAAAAATTCTTGAACATGACTCGTTTCCGAATTGACAAGAGGTCAAATCTTCATTGTAACGACAACAAGTTCATTCGTATCACAGATTTTTACATTTTAAAAAATATATTTAGTAAATAATGCAGAAATCAATGCAGTTAATTTATCTTGAAAGCGTATGATTTCATAAAATTTAAGATTGGCAAATTTGCAGTGAAGTAACTGTGCATACTACAGTCCAAATCGGGCAAAGATTTGTGCCGACATCCATCCACAATTAAAACTCTGATGTTGGTAGAAAATTGCGTCCCCACATAAGAGAGTATGTTCCACCTCCTTTCCTATGCCCATGCAACGATGACACTAATAACACTGGGAATTTTTTTTTTTTTTTTTTTAAATTCAACAGTTTAAATCCCTGCTAAGTTAACGACTAAATTTTATGTTGATATGGCTTCAAAGATGTATTAAATTATTTAAATATAAGTATATGTTATTAAAAACAATTTAACAAACTCATACTTCATTCATAAAAATTACAGCTTTATATTAATAGTAATTTTTGAACATGTTACTTGTAAATTTATTTTGCTTATTATGTTTACGTTGCAACTGATGTTGAATTTATAATTGGTGAACAATTTAAATAGATTTTAAGATAAATTAGCTGAAATATCATGGACTATCGTTTATACAAGGCCTTACAAATGTCTTTTCTTTAACTACCCGATAACTCAAACAGTTTAAGAGAGCTTCATCAGTTGAGAGAAGATGGCCACAACCAACATTAGCAGGCTCGTGCTTATCACTGCAGCGCCATCTAGGGGTTGTGAAACAAAATGATTTATATTTATTTACAAATAATAACTTACAAATAATATAATAATAGCAATTATAAAAATTAAGGTCAATGATATGCAAATCATGATTTTAATTTCAATCCAAGTTATGTTTAATATTTTATGTATATTCTATTTGAATATTTTTGGCTTGTATATAATAATCTTGCCTTTAATTAAATTAATTTTAATAAAATAAAATAAATAAATATTTTCTTACTTTTGCAAGTGTCTTCTTTCACAACATAGTTTTCTGCACATACACAACGCTTTTTGTCAGGTAGGTCACATTTCCCTGAGAATACTGAGCCAGTACACTCCGTATCACCAGCACACAGCTTTCCCGGTGCTAAATTTAAATAAATTAATCGATCTGTTATTTAAAATAGATATGAATACTTCTTATTGAAAATTTTGATAGTTTAAGTTTCATTTAAATGCTATGTACATTTTTAAAACTCTGATAAGGCTGATCAATCAGACAAGATAAGATGTAACAAAATGTCTATATACTGTACAGTTATTTTTATTAAAAAAATTCTTTGCAACAGAGCGAAACGCAAAAAAAGTTGAAATAACAAAAAACGTAAACATGACAGACTGCTGTAAATTGATGGATTGATGCAAAATCTCTTTTTTACGACACTAATATCATCAGATTTAAAGCTAAAGATAATGTCATCCACGAAAAAATGTGCACATTCTATTCATTCACCCTGAAATATGTTTACAAAAGAAAGTTAATTATTAATAACATTCTTTTATTCATTCTTACGTGTATTTTAGGGTGACTGTGAAAATATCAAATAATATCCTCCCATTGTTTTCTTTAAAATATATAATAATACAATTATTTAATTATGGAATGGTAGCCCTTACATAAGAAGCCCATATTTTATTGCACGCCCCTGTAATTTATTAAAATTCTAAGACCCTCGGAAAATTCCGAATTTAAATCTATTCGTTTCAAAAAAAAAAAAAAATGTAGTGTGGTGTATTAACTATACACTATACAAATCAATAAATTATTTTGATTAATTTCGTTTTTAAAAAGTAAAGTCTGTTATCAGTCTTGTCAGTCACTGTTATTAAATAAACAAAAGTTAAAAATTGTGATTTGCATGCTTGAATAATTAAGCTCTCATAGGATTATTATTATTTTTTTTTCATTTTGTTAAGGCGAGAATGTTAATTTGGTATCGGTTGAAATCATTTTGTCAATCAACATCAATTTTAATTTAATTTGCAATATTAACAAAACAGAAGGCTAATAAACAACGTGTGTTCGGCTATTCCAGTTAAATGTGATAACGAATTAAGCAGATACATATATTTTTATCATACTTAAATTTATTCGCTTAGCGTAAAATAATAGCTTAACCCTATCAATTTTTTAAACGTTTCTCCACGTTTTAATTTTTTTTTTTTTTTCGATTTTAGCGTTATTTAGTCAGCCAGCTCATTCTTATAAACTAGAGAGAACCCGGCATGCGTTGAAACGCCACTCAAAGAAACAAACTTTGTGTTTTAGTTGCGTTTTTGAAGTAATTTTCAAATAGAAAATATTATTTTTTTCCTCATTGGTGAGTACCCTAATAAATTAGACGGGTTTTTGACACCTGAGCAGGCAACGTACGTGAGGAGCATGGATTTTCAAAATTTAGTTCACACGCTTGTAGTGATTGATCCACCAATGCATTAGATCTGTTTAAAATTATATTTATACTAGAAAGAGCCCACCAAACATTGGCGGCGTGAACTTCTTATGTAATAAAGTTGCTTGACAAAACAAGAACTCAAGTAACGCACATTATAGAATCACAATTTTTGCTAAACCCCTTCCCCCATGATACGTCACTGCACACTTTTCATTTTACACCCATGAACTATATTAAACGAAATACAGATGTCCCAACCACCTTTAAACCGAATATTTTTTACACAATACTTAAATTGAAACGATTTCATTTCCGAAATTAAGGCCCTCGGCGGCAAAAGCAAAATTATTGTACATTGTTGAACTAATTCAGAAACCTACTTATTATGTCACATACAAAAAGAAATATCGCTGTGTGTTTTTTAGACTCAATTCCATGCACCCATGCAATAGCTCTATTTGAAATTATATTTATATAGATCATGTAAGAATAAAATAATTTATGGCCACCAGCCCCAAAAAGAATACCTCAAAATAAATAACCTAATTCAGAAAGAAATCTTTGCAGGCGTGCGCATAACAACTAACCAAAGTTTTATCGCAATCGGATGAATGGTATAGGAGCGCATTCGGAAATTATATTTAGCTCATAAAAGAAAAAAAAGAAGTTAGGGCCCAGGGTCCAAAATGGAATATGGTAAATGCTTTTAATAATTCCGAAAATTTTTTCAGGCGTATTTCAACAACTAACAAAAATGTTATCGCAATCGGATTAATGGTATAGAAGCGCATACGGGATATACATACATATATTAATTTTTAAATATGGATATCTATCTATCTATCTATCATCTATCTATCTATCTATCTATCTATCTATCTATCTATCTATCTATCTATCTATCTATGATAGATAGATAGATAGATAGATAGATAGATAGATAGATAGATAGATAGTATCTATCTATCTATCTATCTATCTATCTATCTATCTATCTATTTATCTATCTATCTATCTATCTAATCTGTCTATCTAATCTGTCTGTTTGTCTATCTGTCTCTTTATCTATCTATCTTATATTTATCTATCTATATAAGGAAATCTTAACCCATCTCTATTTTTAAAATATAAAAAATTATTTTTCTAAGTAATTATTTTTCAAATAATAAGCATTATACAACTAATTTACACTACTATAACTATAATACATTTAAATTAAAATAGGGGCCCCCTTTTAGTATGTCTGAAATGGGGAAGGGGGCTATAAAATCCTTCAGATAAATTATACAGTTAAAATTTAAAATCTGTCCCATTAAAGTCGACTTAAAAATGCCATAGATAAGGCTTTTTAAAATTATCGAAATTTTTTCAAAATTCTAGATTGGATATTAGTTTTAAATCTACCGATATTTCCATACAGACTAAGAAGCGTAATGAACAAAGCTATGCTTAGATCCATAAATTCATATCTCGATAGAACCTATACCGTTGTCTAACCCTATTGATATTCATATAGCTTATGTAAGGAAAAATTAACTGGGTCCCCCGGCCCCAAAGAAATTGATATTATGAGTTCAGTACCCCTCGGTATTTGAATATGGATGATCATGTGTATGTGTACTAAGTTTGGTCAACAACCATCCATTCAGTAGGAGTATTAGGCCTATTGATATTTGTATAGCTTATATCAGGAAAAATTAACTGGGGCCCTAGGCCCCAGAGAAATGGATATTATGAGTTCAGTACCCTTCGGTATTTGAACATGGATTATCATGTGTATGTGTAATAAGTTTGGTCAAGATCCATTTATTCATGTAATGTAGTAGTAATTTAGTAATTTTACAAGTTTATTCGTACAAATTCGGTTACCTTTCACTATACTGGATATGTTTAAATAGTGCATAACGCTGCCATAGGTCTTCTTTTATTGTGTACGTAGCTTGCAGACATATCAAATGAGTTATAGATTTATTAATAAGGATACTGAAATAATTTTTATTCATATAAATTAATCAATTGTCACTTTAAAATGACCGGATTGTGATATCTTACCTACTACAGTGACAGGGATAGCCTCGCTATCCGCATGCTCTGTACCCACTACAATTTTACATGAGTAGCTGCCGCTATCTGTTGTCTTGGCATCATTGATGGTTAAAGTCTTCTTGGTTTCCGACAGTTTTTGTGCGGCACTAGAATGAAAGAGGGTTTATATATAAAATAATCAAATTTTAAAAATAAATTACTAACTTTTAATAACTTTTACTAAGAGAGACTAAATAAAGAAGATTTTCAAATAGGCAATTATTCGCGATGTTCTATTCCAGTAGCACACACTTACATGTCTCAAACTTAAGACCTTTTTTTTATTTTTTTAAACTTATATATAGCTTATTATTAAAGTTTAGAGTTTAAAGTTCTTAGATATTAAATAAGTTTATCGTTTTCTTCTTAGGATTTTAAATTTTCTTTATAATAGAGATTTAAAAATGTTTTATAAGAGATGTCGGTGAAATGAAGATTTTAAAGTTATGTTATTTTTAAAAAAACAGGTAAGAATTAAAAGGGGGTTTAAAAGCACCTAAAGCGTTCAAAAAAGCAGCTTTCAGAGAAATGTAGACATTCAAATTGTTATTCTTTCGAGAGGTGTTTACATTCTTTAAAAGAAATCTTCGAATATTCCCCAAAACGAAACGATCATCACCGACACCAATAATATTTTGTGTTATCCATCCATAGTCATAAATTAAGTCTGTCCTAAAAGTGATATTATGGAGACAGTATGAAATCATCCTATTCTGCAAATGATCTGCTGTATGGGTTTGGAGAATTCTTACTTTGACCATTCAAAAGTCGTTGCCGCTGTTACGTCCGTGTTGCACACCAAACTGTATGAGCTCCCAACATAGTATTTTTTATCTGGTGTTTCTCCGGAGATTTTTGGTTTACTCACTAAGATTTAATTTAAAAAATGAATTAATTTTCAAACTGTTATCTTTCTTTCTTTCTTGAATGTTTTTAGACATATTTTATACATTACATAACAAATTCGTATACAAATGTATAATTATATAGATGTTTCATTAAATAAATGTATGTTAAATTTACATATCAACCCGTCGCTATTTGTTTCGCCACTTTTAATGTTCAAATCAATTTATGAGTTATTTATCAATAATTTCATCAAAAGAATTGAAACGTAACGTGACAAAATACGTATGTGAGGAAACTTACATTCACATTTATCTGCGTTGGGTGAGTAGCCAGGGGCACATACACATTTGTCACTGGTGCATGTGTCAGCTACTGTATGCAGATCTGCTGTACATTTGGTTTTATCATTTGCAGGGCACGCTGGTTGTGCTCCACCTGTAAATCATATTATTAAATAGCGGGAATGGAAACTGAACGTTGAGACGAAGTTAAAACATTTAACATGAAATTAAGGAATGTGCAGAAAATAAATGTAATGCGAGGACAATCCCCACCCACTTCCTCAATGGAGGCAGTTCCTTTCTAAATAAGAATTGTACTTTCAAAATATAATTGAATCCTTTTTACTGTTTTACTTCATAAGAGTTGGTCGTTATATTTAGGTTAGTTACTTATTAAACTAAGTTTACGATATTTCCCATTTTCACTGGGATTTCCCAGTTAAGAAGCCTTGTCCTTACGTCCAGACCGGTTTGAAATGTTATCCCATGTCAATCTCGTTTAACAAAATTGAATGTATTCTGTCTATGTTTCATAGTCTGATAAACTTTGTTAATGTGTGAAATTGTTTATTGTCAAATTATATATTTAATGTAATTATTTTAAACGAATAAAGATAAAGATTGTCAAGTTCTAGGCTTGTGATACTCAATTAAAGTTTATTTATATGGATCAGTATCCGTTTGAATTTGAAGCGTTGTTGAATTTTAGACCTCAGAAAAATATTCCTCCTTAAGCTTATCAAATCTCTTCCCTTCAAATAAGAATTTTAAAGTAATAGGCTAGAATTAACCTTCAGTTATCATTGCATGCTATAATAAAGTCTACATTACCTAGTTGTAAAGAGACTAAAGAATAAAATCATTTTAGAAATTAATAATCGTTCTCACCCCTTATATGGCTGTTTGTAACTTGAATTAATATTTTTATAATCATTTTAGCTTTTTTTTGTCAGTTATTTTAATACAAAATATACTTACAACGTTGAACAAGAAGTAGTAAAGTAACCACACAAATATGTCTGAGCATGGCGATGAGTTTCTTCTTACGTCAGCACGTTGCAGAATGGTACACGACTGGTACACGCCTGGTACAAGACTTATAGCAATTTTCAAATGTACAGCACTATTTATACTTGTGAACTTCTTTATCTCAACTCTAACCCGCCAATCCTGGTACCTGTTATTGCCTGTTGGTATTTCGTTGATCGATCTAATGTAGGTGACAGGATTTAAGCAATCGAGATTAATAATTGGTTGAGCAATAAATACGTACGTATGGCTACTCTAAACATTTACTCAACTACACGCTGTAATATCAATTTCAAGTAAGATTAATATTGAAGCTACCAATATTATTACTTGGCGAAATTATACGAATATTATCTGGCATTCTTCTTCTTAATCTCTTGAAGAACAAGCTATTAAAGCTAGTATAATATAATCATATATTCAGTGCAAACTAATCAATCGTAAAACGAAAATTATAAGGTAATTTATTGGCTCTGAAAAAAAGTAAAATGTAAAAATTCAAACAACGTGCACGTATTTCATCAATTAATTTATATACTTACCCATCATGGCATCCATAACCGTATTTATTACAATACTAGCCGGAAGTTGTAATGGAGAAAAAGTTTCCAATACAAAATCACTTGAGGTGAGTTAAATAATAATGTAAAATTATAATGAGTCACCATGAATCAGGCATATGTAATATTAATATTATAGAATATGAATCCAAGGGAAATAACTAACATTACCGTAAGAGAAATATTCCTGACAACAGCGTGTTCAGTCACAACAAAGGGAAGCAAGTTGATTTTATATAGAATTATAACAATGTTTCCAACGTGTAGCTCACGCCCAACAGGGGGACAATTCGATTTTTTTTTGTTTGGGGGGGGGGGGGGGGGAGAAGAAGCTGTCTAGAATTTTAAAACCAACCGTCTACTATGATTTAACTTGTATTTTTGAAAAAATAGCAATATTAAAGTCTCTTTTTACTGCTCATACTGCAACTGTCAATCCTACTTTTGAGGCTAAGTATAAGCTTTCGTTACCCATCGCTAAATCTTGGAAAACTATTACTATAGGAGAGAATGTAATCAAACCATTAATATCAGCATTTTTTTAAATGGTTCTGGGAAAAGATTACAAAGACGTGAAAGCTGGGCCACTCAGTAAAAATGCTGTTACCAGAAGAATATACGAAATGAGTGAAGATATTGAAATACAACTTGTTGAAAAGCTGAAAACAAGAGAATTCTCAATGCGAATGGGGAATCAATATTGAGAGACAGTGAGCTATATTGATAAAGGGTATTTTGCTGAAGAAATGTCGGTCTGTAAATCATTAGAAAGCACCACTATCGACAAATATGTGTATATATATATATATAATCATTTAAAAAATTATTTAAATTTCAATAGTCAATAATATCAATAATAGAGAAATGAAAAAGATAAATCTTGTGCTGCAGAGGGTGTGCCTAATATGATGAGCAAGAAAAATAGCTGTTTAAAATTGATGAAAAATGAGAATCAAGAAATGCTATTTGTGCATTGTGTTATTCATAAGGAAAACTTCTTGCGCCAAAAACTTTTCGCCTGATCTAAATGAAGTAATAAATTCAGTTATAAATTGTATCAATGCTATTAAAGCTAATGGCAAATGAGAACGTGTCTTCGAGCTATTTGGCGAAGAACAAAATGCAGACATGCGAGACTTTACACCACACTGAAGTAAGATGGCTTTCGGAGGGAATTCCTTCAAAAGATTGATGGAACTATTCGATACTCTTGCGATTTTTTAAAGTGACAAAACTAAGATCGGTATGAAGTATCTATTAACAGTTAATTTTGAAACTTGTGTTAGTTATTTCGCCGATATCTTTGAAAAACTAAATTTAATTCTTGTCGATGTAAAAGCGATGATATTTGGATTCATTACATTTATTAAATTATGTCAGAAATATGTTTGTAATAAATTTGAAAAGTTTCATTGGCTCAAAAATGTGAAGTGACTGATAACGAGATACTTGTTATTGTCTTATACCTCTATACCTTTTATTGTCGATCATCTGGACATTATATCGGCTAATTTAAAAGAAATATTTTCTGATTTGAAAAAAAAAAGTTTTCCAACTGGATGATGCAGCCAATGTTAGTAGATTTTTTTAATAGAAAGTATCAAGAAGAACTCGCAGAAACGCAAAATACTTAATTATAAATGGAGCGAAGGCATGTCTTTTTGAGAAAACCGAAATCAAATATTCAAATTGAACCATCAAATGTGCAAGAAAACTTTTGTTACCGTTCCCATCTTTATATTTAGCTGAATGTGGATTTAGTGCCATAAATGATTTGTTGAAAAAGAAATCGGCTTGTTATAACAGAACGAGTAGACCTGAGACTGAAGCTAACGAAATTGGAAGCTAACATAAAATCTCTTTGCAGCAAGCATCAAGCACAAGCATCTCAATAAATTTAAATAATAAATAATTAGTAATAATTAATAATAATATACACAAATCTTTCTTCAAAATTAGTTCGTACTTGAATTTCAATTGTTAGTAAAACAAAATTATGCGTTCAAAAATAAATTTGAAACAAAATTTTAACGTAAAAACTGAAGAAAAAAAAAATAGATTCGACGAAATTTCCGTTCCATCAAATTACCGTCGATCAATTTACCGTTGACGAAATTTCTTTCGATCAAATTTCCGGAAGTGGATTTAATTACGTTCGGATTCCTAAAAACAATCATAGTTATTTTCTATTATTTTACGGAAATATTTACCGACTAAATTTAAATGTGCAAAAAATATTTTAAATCCGCTTTTATTTTAGTTTAAAGTTTAAGTATTATTATCATCAATTACAAATACATTTAAAGTATCAAATAAGGACTTATTTTAAGCATTGTATCCGAATGTAAAAGTTATGGGAAAAAAGTTAGTTAAAATATTATGATCTGAGGATTGCATCTTGATCACATTTATCGGGAAAACTCAAACATCTGTTTATCTTAGTTCGTATTTTAGTGTGTTGTTAATATTGCGAAATAAAAATAAAATTAGTTTGATCTAAATAATTACGCAAATGACGTCATAGCGCGATTGCCTATTTTAGCCACAGCTTTAAGTTTCTTTGATTTTATAACCTTGCGTAACAAAACTGATAATATATTTTACCATTCTTAAAAGTAAAAAAAATAAAAATTATAGATGGCTTTTTAAACAGATAAAATTTTATAAAAAATTAAATACAACTTTAGCTTGTATTTTTAACATTTAATAAGTTTTTACTTTTTATTCTTTCTAGAAAAAACTTTTATGAAAGTTATAAAGAAGTAAAAAACTTAACCTTTACATATACTTTTAATACGAAAATACCGTTTCATGCAATCAGCAAAACTACATATCTAAATAGCATTTACTAATGCACTTATCACTCATCCAAATAAGAACAACGCATCTGAAATGAGACCCCAAAAAAAGGCGTAAGTAAGGGTGTTACAATATTCTGGATAATTTTAAAAAAAAAAAAAAAAGTAGTGTTTGGGTGGGGGGGGGGGGGGGGGTCAAACGATAGTTTAAATAGCCCAAGGCATCACACGATACACCTCAGAATCAATTTGACAAATAATTAACCTTCTTATGTACATATATATCGGGGGAAAAAAAATGGTGTGCAGAATTTAACGTGGATGACAATATCTTTAAATCCAATAATATTACAGTTAACAGTTGTCAAAAATAAATGATATATTCTTATTTTACTAATTAACAAAATCAATGGCGTTAACAAAACGTAAGTACATTTACACAAGTGTACTCATGAATATCAAACCCCATCATTTTACACACGCGAAAATTTAATTTACAAAATAAAAAATATGTTAAGACTTTCTTAGACAGACAGACAGACAGACCAACAGACAGACAGACCGATAGACTGATAGACCGATAGACTGATAGACAGATAGACAGATAGACAGATAGACAGATAGATAGATAGATAGATAGATAGATAGATAGATAGATAGATAGATAGATAGATAGATAGATAGATAGATAGATAGATAGATAGATAGATAGATAGATAGATAGA
>CAXITT010000837.1:256933-268669 GCA_964033795.1 Lymnaea stagnalis | reverse complement strand
TACCTCCATTTATGTAAGCCGTTCCAGAAGAAACAAAATGGTGTCTAAATCGGGAGTTGTAGTGAAGATTATGATTTTCTGAATTCAACTTCCGTGATCAGGTCGATTTTATAGATTTTCAGTCCAATCCTCACAGGGAATATAAATTTATAATGGTGTACATAAGTCATCTCACGAAGTGTGTGGTTCTAAGGGCTCTAACACAAAGATGGTGTAAATGGTAACCTACACACTCGAGGACATATTTATGTTGCTTAAAGCGCCATCAATTCAACAATGGAATAATTGCAGGGAATTTACAAACAAATTTGTGAACAACCTAAAGGAATACTGGCCCACGTTAAAGATAATCCACGCTACTCACAAATTTAGGGCAGTGCCAAAGAGATAATCAAGATATCGAAAACATGTTATATGCTTGGGGGAAAGATGAAAAACCTGACCACCGGACCGAGGAATTACGATTAATCCAACTTTTGAAGAACAGGCCCTCTCATCCTGGGATTATGAAAAGATAAAGTGGGCCTTGAAACGTCTTCCCTACCCCAAGACACAAAGACTGAGAAAGCACTATAAAACAATAATAAAGCGTAAAAACAAAACAGCTAGAAGATGCAATCCACCACATCCACGATACAGCGCCAACTACACAGAATACTGAAGAGAATTCCACCAATAATGGAGGAGACCAAACTGATTGTGTCGTCATGGTTAACGAAGTACATTACAGTTCTGGTGTTTGTTTTGTCTGCTTAAAAGAAAGCAGCGGTGCCCATATATGCCGAAACTATCACCGTACTGTTCATGTTAACTGAGGACATGCTGCTAAAGACGATGGAGACTAAGAAATAGAATGTTATGGTGTTGGTATTTTTTGCAGGTTGTGCTTCAAGATGAAGATAGCTGTAGAGGCTGGAATAGATTCTAAATCGATCATTGAAATCCAGGCCAAAACATGAAAATAAACTCTGACAAAAAATTCCCTCCTGCACCTTTAGGAGCCACTGTGTGAGTTCCTATTCCTGACGTTGACAGGGGCGGGGAGACTGGCGCAATCTTTTGCAGTTATGACAGTGACAGAGAGCGGCTTTTAACGACTTCGAGATGCAAAACGAATCTTAAAAATTGTTATTCGATATCACAATTTACTATATGTCCGCTGCTATCTCTCAGTCAACACGAAGCGGTCAAGGATATGTGAGGTATATGTGCAAGACCATGTGCCGAAATATGAAGTGTCTTTGTTTTAAAAAGTAAATTAGGTGCAATTCAGAGTGCCACTCCAGACTTACTTGGTGTAACAAGTAGCTCGATGTTACCTATGGCTTTCCGGTTTCATTGTTATCTTTCGTTTTCAAATATGTTTGCCTGACGTATATGTCGCCCTTNAAGACATATGTCAAAACAGGACTATTCTATGTAGCCGAAACTTTTAAAAAAATTGATTAACGCTTCATTTCAGACCTACATATACACTACGTCTTATATTATACTAGCAAAATACCCGCGCTTCGCAACGGGATACTTTTTTTAAAGAAAGAAATGAAAGAAATTATGAATTATCCGCACATTCCGGACATTATCCAATGCATTCCCTTGCGAAAATCAATCCTGTAGAATCTGTCCTTGAGACCCCAATCCTGGTAAGACCCCAATTCTAATGAGTCCTTAATCCCATTCTCAACCCGATCCCGGCGCAGTGCCTTTTTCCCGGGGTGATCCCGTTCACGGTGGGATTCAATTTCGTGTGGCTCCGAATCCAGGGGGGATCAAAATCCCGTTAGGATCCCTATCCCCTCGGTTTTTTTATCCCAGTGGGCTACCGATCACGTTAGGATACCGTTCTCAGTGGGATCAAGTTTTACCTAAGGGCTCTCTTTTCCGAAGTTATCCCTTTTTCTAATAGGATCCTGATCCCGTTTTGATCCAGTTACCCGATGGGATCTCTATGGTATCCTGTTCTCCGATGGGATCGCGTAACCGATTGGTTCCATTTGGATTCTTTTTCTATATAGGTTCATGCTCAGTGCGATTTTGTTCGAGTACGCTTTTAGATCTAATTATATATCCCCGTAGAATAATATAGAACATTCTAGAACATTTTAGATTTAATTTAATATCCTCTATGAAACGTGTTAAAAAAATTACATTTATAAGTAATCATTTCTCGAATGCGAAATATAATACAATTAAATTGTATTACTACAACTATATAACATTTAAATTGATATAGGGGCCCCGGTGGCGGTCAATTTAATAAAGTACCATTTTATTTGTGTCTGAGATGTCGGGCCCTATAAAAATAATTCCGATAAATTATAGCATTAAAATTTGCCCTATTAAAATTGGTTAAAAAATGCTATAGCTATGGCTTTTTTAAACTACTGAAGTTTCTAGAAAAATCTAAATGGATTGGAAGTTATTAGTTTTAAATCCACTGATATTGTAATATGGACAGAGAAGTGTATTGCTACAAAGCTTGGCCTAGATCCACCTATTTAATTAGAACCTATAGTGTTGTCTAACCCTATTGATAATTTTATAATTTATATTAGGAAAAAAAAAAACCCCCCCCCCCCCCCCCAGAGGAATGGATATTATCAGTTCAGTACACCTCGGTATTTGAATATGGATAATCATGTGTATGTGTGTTAAGTTTAATCAAGATCCATCTATCCATGTAGGAGTAATTGTTGTTAATATTATGTATATACGTAATTAAAAGGGAAAAATCGGGGCCCCCAGTTGTGTCCGATCCCGTAGAAATATATATATATATATATTTCGAAATGAAATTTCTTTAACTTTCGTAAGTAAGCTATAAGAAATAAGCATTCACAATATCATACTTCTATGTACAGGGGAAGTTGGAGGATATAGCTATTAGTCGATCCGCGACGTAGCATACGTCGCTGAATTGCTCATAGATGAGTGAAGACTTCGTGAATGAAACAGTTGTCCAGACGGTGTGGGTTTGAGAATACAACGGGATTGCGTGAAAAGTTGGAACTCTGAAGAGAGATGCATACAACTGTCCGTGACTGAAGACCGGTTTTGGTAGATAGAGGCATATCTTTTTGAAACTTCGTCCCTGTGCCTTATTAATTGTCATTGCAAAGGATAATCTAAGAGGAAATTGTCGCCGTGTAAAAGTAAAATTTGAATCTGATGTTGTGAGGGAAATTCGGTTTTTGCGGTCGCAGCTGCAATAGTTTGACACTCTAGCACATTGCGGTGAATGTTGGTGACAGTCAGTCTAGTGCCATTACAGAGAACTCTTGCTGGCATGAGGTTTCTGAGAAGCATGACAACTGAACCAATTTTAATTTTGAGTTTATGCGTAGGCATGCCAGTGGGAGTAAGACTTTTAAGAAATTCTTTGGGGAATGACAGTTGATCTGCGGGATTGTCTGTGACGATGGAGTCAACACGGGTGAGACTCACTTCGTCGGTAGGGATCAGTTTCAAAACTTCTTCATTAAGATGTAGGGAGTCTTCGTTGGTGATGCTTAATATGGCTCGCGTACTGAGTTGTTCCGGAGTGACAGTTGAGAAGTCGATGTCATCATATAATTGTTGAACCGGATTAGAATTAACAGGAAAACAATATGAAAGTAAGTTATCAAATGTTCCATTTTTTCCGTCTCCTACATCTCCTATATCGATGAGCCATTTGCCGAAATCATGCTCGTGAGGAAGAGCTTTCATATTTGTTGTCAGTGTAAGGACATGCATGTTATGCCACAGAGGATGTTTGTTAATGCAACTGGCTACAGTAAATGCTCAGGAGCCACACATAATGATGTGGAGGATTTGTCGGAGATCCCCACCCAGTAGTATAGTTTTGCCTCCAAATGGCTGCGTGTCACCCGTGAGGTAACGTAATAACCTGTCAACTGCCTGGAATGCCAATGCATGTGTCATTGGGGCTTCGTCCCATATTATCACTTTGGATTTGAGAAGATGTTGAGCGTGGAATGACGTAGGTTTAATGTTGCATGTGGAAGTCGTGGTCAGCTTCAAGGGTATTTTAAAAACGGAATGTGCAGTACTTCCACCTCCTAACAATGTTGCAGCTATTCCAGTCGATGTTACTGTTGTAGGAATGTCTCCCCTACCTCTGATGGTATGAATTGAGGTTTTCTAGACGAACGTTTTGCCTTTTCCTGCAGGACCATCTAAGAAGAAGCATGTTTGTCGCGGATGAGAATGGCTGTATGCAGCGTATATATAAAACAGTGTCGACAGCATGTTTTTGTTCTGTGTTGAGTTTGTTGCAGTGTTCCGTAGCGAGTGACTGTTTAGCATGAGCGTCAAAGGTGGTCAATGAATGAGACAATATATGAATGTCAATGACGGGTTGTTGTAATTTTTGGAGGCTCAGGCCATGTGGTTGCATCATGTTATTAATTTCCGCGAGAGTAAACATGTAAGTGTTGAGTGTCGAATGATCACTTCACAAACTATATATTGTTACAAAAAAAAAATCTTTATTACACAACTAACCTACATCTTGAACTGCGATTACTCACAAGACCACACAATAATAATACGTCATATCCCTTTACGCGCTATATGTCACAAAATATCAAACATTTAATAACAATATCTTCCCATCTAGTAAAGTTACTTGAAAAAAAAATGAACTCAAGTAACGCACATTTAAAAGAATTCAAATATTTGCTACACCCCTTCCTCCATGATACGTCACTGCACACTGTTTATTTCAC
Source organism: Lymnaea stagnalis (assembly GCA_964033795.1). NCBI lineage: Eukaryota > Metazoa > Mollusca > Gastropoda > Lymnaeidae > Lymnaea > Lymnaea stagnalis. Next base: position 263,939 of record CAXITT010000837.1, on the reverse strand, counting down.
GCCTATGAACTTTATTAATACTCTCGTGTCCCAACTACTGTTAAACCGACTATTTTTTACGAATACTTAAATAAAGGCGATTTCCTTTCCGAAAAGAATTATTACGCACCTAACGCAATTGCGTTACTAAAAAAAATAAAAAAAAATATATATATATATATCATATATAGTGTAGTTATCGGGAATTATATTTTGCGCGCTAGTGAACTCATTATTGAACTCACTCTGGCGTATCTATAAATAGCATGCGTCTTGTTTTGCCCGTCGTGTTTGACCTTTGCTGGCGAATCATATATTATATATAGATTGCTTTTTAAATTGTTAGTCTCTTTTCTTTAGCCCCATCCAGCACAAAATACGGCTCAGACTGAATTTGATAAAAAATTAACCTTCTTCGGTACATATGTATTGGTGGTAGGAAATACGGTGTGTACGTTTTTACGTGGATTACAATATCTTTAATTCAAATGATTTTGCAGTTAATAAAAAAGATGCTAAATTCGAATTTGGTTAAATGAACATATACTGATAATTAATAAAATAAATGGAATTAACAATACGTAGACACATTTTCTTATTGTACCAATGAATATCAAAACCGAAATTATTTTTTACAACTAAAAATTAATTTTCAAAAAGAAATTGGGTAGGATTTTTTCTAAAAAAATGAAAATATATTTTTGATTTTACTTGCATACATTGTAATAAGTGTAAAAGAGATAAATACCATTTCTTTAAAATAAAAGAATTTTAGGAATGTAATCAGCTTGAAAATAAGGATAACAGATTACTATTTAGATAAACTAATTTTTGCTTCATGATCTTGCAATCAAATAAAAGAAAACAACGGCAAAGATTTGGTTAGCATTTTAATAAACATTTATTTATAAAATTATGTTAATTTAAATAATTATATTTAATATGATCAATTGTGTTTTTGCAATAAATTAAAGATTAAATCAACACAATTTTTAGAGAATTATTTTATTAGTTTAGGGTCACGAAAAGTGAAAGTGTATGCAATAAAAAAGTTTATAAACCAAATACATATAAAGTATTTCTCTAGTGTAGAGATCAGCCGTCAATGAAGTCCTTTACCGACAATAATGGTTTAATTAATGATCATTTAATTTTTTGATAATTTGGATGCTGAGTGGCCGAGTATTGTCAACTGAGCAAATCTCAAGTTTATGGTCTGAAGTTAAATCCCCACCAAAGCCGAGTCCAGCAAAACATCACCAGCTGCCCCGTCTGATGGGACTCGATAACCTTGGATGGCATCTCATCTAATAGAAGGAAATTCTGAAACCAAACCCGGAGATGGGGTTTCGTAAGCCGATAACGCTGGTCCAGTGAAACATTCTGACAACTCCTGCGACACTGGTGGCAAGCTGTATCATCCAAATTATGTCCCTTGGGTTATCCAGTGACGTGGGGAGAGGCAATTTACTGTTGGGAACGAGCTTATATTCCTAGAAGAATATTTCCAGTTTTTGTGCAATTTGTCCTGCGAAAATTGGTAGAGTAGGTGTATAATAAAGTAAATAAATATTTTTTTAAAAACTTTTAATGACGTAAGAAACTTAAAAATCATTGAATTGATTCTTTTTAAAAAAATATGGTATTGCGATGAGTTTCCGCAATAGCAGTTTGAAATTATCGCTAAGTTCCTGTCAATTCATCTCGTTACATCGAGTGATATTTTGCAGTAAATTATAAAGGACATTACTTTGCGCATTAAATATTCACGTCACCCTTGCCATAATTTAAAACATAAACTATTTTTTTCAAAATTAAAAACAAAACAAAAACTCAAAAATATATTGAAATTAAATTTGCTGCAGACATGATTGAATGAATTCTAGGTATGTAAATATATTTCATGCAGCCGTAGTTTAGTTAGAGTGTCTTGAAAAATAAAAAGTCAGGCCGTAAATGTAGTGTAGTCAGACTGTCGTGACAATGAAAAGCCAGACTGTGAATGTGCTGTAGTCATAATGTAGTAATAAGGAAACAAACCAAAATTCCCTTCGCAGTAAATGATATTTAAATATCAAAATTAACATTCAAATAAGAAAAATGTCAATTTTACACACACATTTCACAAACACTTTTTAGAAACTTATTTTTAAATTTGAGAATTCTGAAACTCTTTAAAACCCTCTAACATTTACTAACATTTGCTCTGACGTCCAAGGGAGTTGTAACCGACAAGTTGTAGATCGTGTTGCCATGGGATGGCATTTACCAAATTGTAGGGGACAATGAACCGCTATTAGGCCTTTAAAATACACCCATAAAAGAAACACACAATTAAGACAAAGAAATAACACAACGACGCATCAACAACATAACACTAATCTTAACAAGACCGTGTATATGTTAAATTTGTACAGATGCCCATCTTGAACAAATAACACTTCAGTTAAGTAAATGAGAATTATGTCGCTTGAGAGCAAGGAGAGATTTTAAAGGAATAAAGTTGGTCAATCTAGGCATGTTTAAGCTAAACAGAATTTCAGATGGATGGTGTGGGTTGTTTTCTTACATCATAAGTTGTTGTTTTTAAAAATATCTTGGATTAAAAATAAAATGTATATGTGTGTGTGTGTGTATTAATGTATTTCCCTTAAGTCAATTATTTTTTGCTTGCAATTTTAAGTCCAACCATGTGATGGAGCTTTCATAAGACCAGTTTAATCGAACTATTGATACTTTTTAAATTTTTATTTAATGTGCATTCAGCTGGATGTTTTTATGAGTTTCACATAGATATGATAAACTTTAGCGTAGGATTGGGAATTATTATGAATTTTACCCACCGAAGGATGAAGTCAGAGAAACTGCCCTCAATAATATTCACGTCTTGTCAATATTGGAAAAATAGATGATAAGCACAGTTTGCAGGAGGTCAAAAAAAGCAAATTGATTATTTTTTTATTAAAAAGCACCAGTGATTGACAATATTCAGCCTGACGTTCTCACAAATGGAAAAAAAAAATGTAGTACTTCGGAACTTACATGAGCTCCTCTTTCTGTGTTGGTAAGCAGGACACATTCCCCAGCACATAATAGACGCAGTGTAACATTATTCAAAATTAGAGTTGACTTTAGAGATTGCAATAATTACCGTGAATTTCTTTCTATGGCTGTGTTTGAAAGAACTTTAGCTTTGTCGCCATTAAACGGTTGTAGAGTCTGGCTAGCCGCCTCTATACAAAGCCTCAGAGTGGCTTCAAAAATGGGCCTATAAAGAGGGTATTTTCGTTAACCCAACTGCAGGAAAAGTGTAGTGAACAGCCTATGCTTCTAGATAGTGCGTTCACAAACTCTCTTCTCAAATTTTTTTCGATACCTTTTCAATTTGCTATCAGGGCCTCTAAAGATGGAGAGTACACGATAGCAGATCTGATTGTAGCCTGTTCAATATTGCCCGCCTTTGTGCAAAGACGAAGGAAAAAATTTAACATCGCACACCGACAAAAGTGTTCAGCTACAAATTAAACGCCTCTCACATGTATGAACAAAGTTAGAAATGTCAATTAGTCTACAGAAAACACATATCATGATGCAAGAAGCATCGTCCCATCGAACCATATTCATGGCAATGAGCTGTCGGTTGTTGAGTATTTGACAGACCTAAAGTCTATCAGGCATGTGTACTTAATACGCTCATATATGGCAATGGAGTGTTGACCACATACACAAGTCATAAGTGGAAACGCAACATCTTTCATCAAAGATATCTCCGTCGCATTTTACGCATTCGATTTTAGGACAATGTTCCAAACACAGAGAACTTTGAATGTGCAAACATGTGTAGCGTATTCTCCGCTCTTTGCAAGAGATGCCATTGCTGGTTAGACCATGTAAGAGAATGGAGGAATGCCGTTTTTAAAATAATATGATGTATGGAGAGATAGCAGAATGGAAAAGACGTATTTGAGCCCCCCCCCCCCCCCCCNAAAAATAAGAAGGCCAAAATTAACCAGGATTCAATTCTCTCCTGCGAGAAATGCAGCAAAAATGTTCATTTCAGGAATGACATAGTTAGTAATTCTTTGAAATGTACATTGCTTCTTCATCGCCTCACGACTTCGGAATGAAGTCATATATATATATACATTTATTTATTTATTTAATTATATATACATGGATACACTGATGAAGACATTTCTCGAAAGGTCTGAATTTGTATATTGTGTAATGATGGATTAATCGACTTAAAAGTTGTATCATCGCACAACCTTTTTTAAACAGTTATTTCAGAAGATACCAGTACAAAGACTGAGCTATTCACAGAATAGGGTGATTGTCATTTTTGGAGAGTAATATAAATATGTAAAATATATTGCCAAACAGACATACTGCAGACATAAAACGAAATATCACAATAAATAACTTGTAGCGGAAGTTCAACAAGATGGCGGTATAAAAAAAAAAGAAAGCAAGCATAAGTATTAATAATTTGTGACATACTATTTGATAAATTAAAATACTGTTAAATTTAACTTTGTAAAGTTGAAGACTTCGGATGTATTGAAACATTTTTACAAGATTTCAACAGTATAGTAAGCCTTATAAAGATTTCTTTGATTTCTTCTGTATCAAGTTTAAAGCAGTAGTGTGTTTTACAAAGCTTTCTATTTCAAAATTTCACTTTGTGAGCACAATATTTCCAATTAAAGATGCACACTTAATGGGCTTCAGTAAGATGTGTGACTCTTGCCAGTGTTCACCATGACAAAACACTTGCCCATACATTGACAGGGAAGGAAGCTATTAGGACAACGCAGTCCGAAATCCTTAACGCTATGTTTGAGAAATATCAGATTGGAAACAGAGACCTTGTGGCATTTTACCAGTTTGAGGGACCCTTAAAGCGGTATCTGTCTGAAGCTCGGGGAGTGAGAGAAAAACAAATGTATGACAACATGCATTTAAATAATGTTAAAATCAACAAAGACAAAAATGCTCACCTTTGAGCACGTTGGCAGAGAAAGGGCCAACTTATTTTTACGTTGGGTGCCACCTACCCTGCCAAACGAAGGGGTGGAGGAGATGTTACAAATTTTATCTGAAGAGAAAGTGGAGGCCTTTCAAAATAAAGAATTGCCGACCGATGGACTGTGGTCTATAGACCTAAAACAAATCGTGATTGTGCCACATTATCTACTCTTAGAGTGTGGTAATATTAAAAACTTTAAAAATCTTGGTTCTGGTGCCAGGAAGAAACTAATAGTGCTTCCATTGGGCTTCTTTGGACCACTGGACCAGCAAATGTAGACATTTTCGAAAAGGGACGTCTTCACAGGTAGATGACATAACAAACTCAACAGGCCGACAAATTATCGACGAAGATAATACAGACGGGTGACCCCTGGAAACATTCAAAACGGGGTCAAAGAGGGAGAGAACCCTACAACCACAGNATGACATAACAAACTCAACAGGCCGACAAATTATCGACGAAGATAATACAGACGGGTGACCCCTGGAAACATTCAAAACGGGGTCAAAGAGGGAGAGAACCCTACAACCACAGCAGAATACGTCGCCGAGGTAGAGGACCCTACAACCTTGGCAGACTTGTTGTCCGAGGAGGAGAGCACTACAACCACAGCAGCCGTGGAAGGAGAAACAAGTGAAGGAAATGAATGGCAAACAACTGAGCACAGGAAAAAGAAAACAGTAAAGAAAGACGACTATTCCGCGCCAGGTCGCACATACGCGGATGCACTGACAAGCGGAACAACATCCCAATCAGCGCCAAAATCTCCAACACAACTGAGAAACCAGGCCCCAGGATTCGCTACTTCTCCTAAAGCAACATCTCCTACAAGACGGGAAACAATAAAGCGACCTTTTGACGGGCAAAACACCGGGGAGAAGAAGAAAGTGTTCAAATGTAACCTTTTCCCCGAGGACGTTCCAGATCTCTCTGAAGACGACACGTCTTCTGAAGAAGAATCAAATTATATTTCGGACTTTAAAATTTAAAAAAAATTGACAATTTTGTTTAGAATTTTTAGACAAAAATTTACAAAGTAACTTTCATTAAAATCAATACACCACTAACAATCATGGGGACAACACAACTCATACTTTTCTCATTAAACATGAGAAGTTGAAGAAACAAAGAACAGCACATAATTAACATTGTCAAAAAACACAATTTAATGAGATTCTTTTTTTACAAGTTACAAATATAAACACAGACGATGAGGCACAAAGATATTCAAAATCTTTAGGCATGAAAAACAGTCATTTTAGTTTAGGTAGACATTGCAAACGGGTAGGAACATAGATGGGAGATAACTCACAAAGACAATGATAGCGAAGGGAGAACTGTCATACTCAACATTACAAACAATAGAGACACTTACACACTAGTCAATATACACGTCCCTTCACAGCACACAGAAAAACCACTATTTTACAACACACTAGTACAAAAACTAAGATACTCACCCAAAACGGGAAAGGTCATTTTGTGAAGGGATTTCAACTATATAAACAGCAGTTTAGATACAATAAACACAAAATGAAAAGATACAATTTTAGAAGAAACAACAGGTACAGATATAATACAATACATAACAGATATATAAAATATTTGACACTTACAGAACACTACAGGGAAGGGAAAGAAACAACATTTACATACAATACTTTCAACACCAAGGCAAGAAATGATAGGTTCTATATACCAACAGTAGATACAATAAATGAAGCAAAACACATTCCAGAAACACTATACTTTACAGATCACAAAGGAGTGAAAATTAAAATAAATACAACAAGATCAAACATCATAAAAAAATCCCCGCATTTGAAATTTAACAAATCACTTTTAGAAAACAATCAGTACACATATCTCATTAATAACGTAATAAAACAATATAGCGCACTTCCCAAAAATTGACATAGGACAACACTGGGATCTTTTAAAATCCACCATCAAACATATCACACAAAATTTTGCAACAAGCTTACACAGACAACT